>CM055958.1:9001099-9218357 GCA_029490685.1 Schizonepeta tenuifolia
GCTTTTCACGTTCTACCATTCTATTGGCTATGGTATGGCTTTACCTTCTGACAGTACCGCATAGTCATTAATTAAAGCACTGCGAGTTCGTCAGGTGTTCACCCCGTGGAGAGCCCTGAGTGAGGGGCCTCAAATAAATATCTGGCTAGATTTGAATGGGAGACCTACCAATAGGTCTCTAAGGTGAGATCCTTGGGAGAGATCTCAGCTTCTTTACTAGATTGGTTCCTGGGCAAGATGTTTGACAACAACTATACAGAGTGTTCAGGTCTCCATAAGACCTGGGTATTTTTATCACTATCATCTACTCCCCCCTACTCTACATTTCGGAAGGTCTCTTTTTGAGAAATACAGAGTAAAAGTCCTCATATAACTGATGCCATGGGGGACCACCTTTAATAGCCTGGTCTTTCTTTGTGAGCATTTACCCACTTTAATTTTTCAAATCAGGTCTCTGAGAGTCAGCATTTTATTAAATGGAAAATTGGGGGGAAAACTCTGCAACTTCCTAACTTTATTCAACCGTCCTTTCTCTCTCTCTTATATCAGGGTTTCACTTTTATCTTCTTTCACTTTAGTCATTTCTTCCAATTTTTCACCGTAATTTCCTCATGGCACAAACTTCTTCTCATTCTGAGGAGTACACCACTTCTGATCAACACGAGCCTCGGGGGTCTGACATCCAGCCTCCGCTCTCCTCACCTGAAGACTCTCAGTCGAACACCTCCGCTCGCACTCAGGTTAGAAGAAAGAAGGCTGGCACTCGCCGTTCCCGGCTAATAGCCGTTCAAATCCCTTCCAGCTCGGTTCCTTCTTCTAACCCTGACGAAGTTATTATTTTGACCGAGAGTTCACCCCCATCTGGTCAGGGGGCCAAGGAGACAGATTCATCACTTCTTTCTGCGGGTGTTTCTGCGCCCCCAGTTATGGCTCCGGACGCTATATTAGGTGAATCCTCTCTAACTCCTACAGAATTAGCATTAGTGAAGTCGATGTTAAACTGTGACGAGTTATTTGACATTAGTATGCCGGAGGAGCATGACCGCCCCCAATTTTTAGAATATCCCTCCGTAGCGTTCTGGTACCATCAGGTAGAGTCGGGCTTAAGGTTTCCCCTTCCCGACTTTGTGACTTAAGTTTGTGATCTATATGGTCTGTGGCCTAATCAGTTCCACCCTTCCTTTTTCAAAATTTTGCTGACCTTCTTCATTTTGCTCCGCGGAAATGGAGGCATTCTTACCCCTTCTCTATTCCAAACTGTATATGATGTGAAGCCCTTTGGTCCCTTTTATTATGCTAGTGCTAGGCCCAAAGGTCCTGCTCAGTACCTATGCATTCCCCGTTCAGCGGGCAAAGAATGGAGGGATAAATACTTCGTTATTACTCCCAAACAGGGTTATTGGCCTTTTGTTTATCCCCAATGGCAAGCACTTCATTTGAAGCAACCCCGCCATGCTGTTGCGAGTATCGCCAATATTAACCTCAAAGTGTTATCGCTATTGTCTCAAAGGGCACGGCTTGCCCCTTTCCCATTCAATTCCTTGTTAACTGACCCTAGTGTACTTTCCTTCTTCGGGTTGGCACCTCGAAGAGATCACTCCTTTTCCATCGAGGGTGGGTTTCAGCTATCTTTTCATCTTTCCCTTTTCTGTTTTTCTAGCCTTACTAATATGAATTTCATTCTTTGCACCTTGCTTGGTGCAGGCACAAGCTGGATTCAGGATGTGAAACTTCTTGATGACAAAGATTTTGACTTCGCCATTCTGTTGGAGGAGCAAGCACGACTGGAATCTCAAGATCACAATACTTCGCGCCCCCTTCGTCAAGCTTCCTCGCCTGCTGCAGCATCCTAACAGCCACAGTCAGCTCCCATTGCAACTTTAGGGGTCATCATTAAGCCTATAGCCACTAAATCACTCAGTTTAGATGTTCCTTCTCAAGGCTTCGACAAGGACCAGGCTACTTCCACTAAGCCCTCTTCCTCATCTCTCAAGGAAAAAGCTCGAGCAGCCGTCTCTACCACTCTTAAGAGGCCACCTTTTCCTCGACCTCCTCCTGGTGCTGCCAAGAAGTCCAAATACACCCCTCTTCCCGGCAGCTCTCCTCCTAAGGGTACCGACTCATCCGGTTATGCTTTCAGAGGCCAGACCTCCAGCTCATTGCGCAAGTTACCTTCTTCTGAGTGCCTTTCATTACTGACAGCCATTCCTCTTTCGGACGAAGAGGCTGAAACTAACCCTCCCTCTTTGCGTCAGCTTCAAGAGGAGAGTGCCCATGATTTGGTGCAGGTATCATCAACATTATACTTTCATTCTCATAAGTTATTCCATCTTTATATATCGTCACGACTTTGCTCTTATCTATCTAATGCTTCTCTCTTTTCCTCTTAATCAACATCACAGCTGATCAGCACTCATGGACGCCTACTACAATTTCAAAATGTGGCTCAGGAGAAGGAAACGGAGAAGCTAAGGGAGGCATTAGTGACTAGCCAGGTGCAGTTGCAGGAGTCAACCAGAGTGAATGAGGACCTACAGCACCAGATCTAAGACATTTTGGACACAAGCAGCAGGTTGTCTTTGGCTAACGATAATCTCAAGAGGAAAAATCACGAGCTACTCGTGTCATAGGAGAAAATGTCTGCCCTATCCGAGGAGAATGCTTCTCTCAGCCATGCCAATACTGAGCTCAGTTGTCATTTGTCTCAAGCTAGTAAGGAGCTTGAGGGGACCAAGAACCTTCTTCATGCCGCCAACCTATCTTACCAATCCGGCTACACTGAAGGGGTTCACTACTGTCGCAGCTACATCCTTTGGACCTCTCTAGGCCAACGAGTGCTGCAAATTCTTCATCAAGGTCTCTTGGAGTCTTTCCAAGCGTCCCCTGAGTACTTGTTGACTATCCGCCAAGATATTGCTTCTCTAGCAAAGAGATGTGGCATGACAGTGCTAGCCAAGGCTCACAGTTTGGGTTTCAAGAAGCCTATAGAGGTAGATTCGATAGTTAAACATCTTCTTCTACCTCCCTCATTCAAAGGCGACTCCTCTACTCTTCTGGGAACAGCTTGGTGGCTTCCTACCATGCAGAGGGCCTTCGAGGCTCTTACGACACCCTGCGATCTACAAGCAGTTTTTTCTGATCCTCCTGAGCCCATCTATGATTTCTTCCCAAAGGATTTCCATCCTACTAATAGGATATCAGGTATTTCATACTTTGTTTCATTCTCACGTATCCATCCTTGTGTTTGCTACCTTAACACTTCATTTTCTTGACTAATCCATTTTTCACTTCTTCCCTTTAGACGTGCCTACAACTGGTGGGACTCCACAAGTCCTTGGTGATGGATCAGGAGAGCTGGAGAATGCCCCTGGGGATGAGTCTGCTGATGCTGCGAGAGCTGACCCTGATGATGGCTCTACCAACTTCCTAGCTTAGTTGCTACGTAGTTCATGTTTCAAACAACACTTTTATTCGTTTTTGTACTAAAATAATTTCCTTTCCTTTTGCACTTTGATGTTTGAACAATTCCAGTGTTTCTGTTTGCTTTACTAGCATCGCACTCTCTGCTTAGCAGGTTAATCTATTATGTCTATTTTGCTATTGTTCGTCTACACATTTCCTTCATTTTGCATTTTCATGAGGTATTATGGGTCCCCCTAGGGGTGTAAGGTACACCCCTACTCCCCCCTACTCTAGATGGTTTCATCTCGTTATTAAAAACCATTTAGAGTAAACATTTCACTTCATTCTACTGTGCAACGTAGTTATTGTTTTATCATGACTTCTTAATTTCCTTTATCGCATTGCAACGATATGTAAATACAGACGCAAACTAAAGAAAACTACTTCTAAGCCTTTATTTACTTACGACAAGTTCTCTTCGTGCCATTACAGGAATACTTGTCTAGCTAAGCAAGTATCCTATCAAAAAATGTGGGAATGAGACCTGGCACGTAGGTCTCCTCCCGTTTCAAAAGCAAAAATTCTCCATAATATATTCCTAGACATAGTACTTCTTCAAGTTGCTAACATTCCATGACCTTGGTTCCAGGTATCCTTCATGGCTAGTGAGCTCATATGCTCTGCCAGAAAGCACTTTGGTTACCACAAATGGTCCTTTCCAATTTGGTTCAAACTTTCTCACCGGGTGCATCACATCAGCTCTCTTGAGCACCAGGTCTCCCTCTTGAAACTTTCTGGTTTTTACCCTCACATCATATGCAGCCTTCACGTGGGCCTTGTAGGCCAAAGCTCGCTGATGCGCATCTTCACGTACCTCGTCAATCAGATCCAAGCTGTTAGCCCTCAGTTCTCTGTTCAGGTCCTCATCGTAAGACAGGATTCTATGTGTTGGAATCTTTATCTCCATCGGCATAACGGCGTCAGCACCGTACACCAAACAGAAAGGGGTCTGCCCTGTAGCTATTTTTTGTCCAGTTCTATACGCCCATAACACTGAGCTCAGCTCCTCCACCCATTGAGATCTCTCTTTTTCTAGCCTTGCCTTTATGCCATTCACTATGGTTCGATTGGTGACTTCAACTTGCCCACACGTCTCTGGGTGAGCAACAGCAGCAAACCTCTGCTCGATTCCTCTAGCTTTGCACCAAGCCTGAGTTCTTTTTCCAAAAAATTGAGTCCCGTTATCAGAGACCAGCACTCTGGGCAGGCCATACCTGCAGCAAATGTTCTTCCAAATGAACTTTATGATGTTTTCCTCTGTTACTGAAGATAAAGGCTCAGCCTCCACGCACTTACTAAAATAGTCCACTGCTACAATGATGTGGCATTTCTTCCCTGCTGCCATAGGAAGTTTGCCAACTAGATCTATACCCCATTTATCAAATGGACATTCTGCATACTGAACTCCCAGCTCTTCGGCAGGCCTGTGAATCAACGGGCCGTGCTTCTGGCACCTGGCACACTTTTTTACAAAAACCTCAGCATCCTTCTTCAAGGAGGGCCAATAATAGCCAGCTCTCAGCACTCGCCGGATCAGGTCTCTAAACCCTGTATGACACCCCGCTATTCCTTGGTGTGCTTCCTTAATTACCCGTTCTGCCTCTGTTACACACCTCAGTAAAGGTTGTGAGTAAGCCCTCCTTAATAAGTGTCCTCCCACCAAACAGTATTTGGTGTAGATTTTCTTTTTCTCTCTTCTCTCGCCTTCTAGCACTTCCCCCGTTCTTAGGAAATGTAGAATAGGCATTCTCCAATCGCTTCTCTCTTCTATTTCATGAACACTCTCTTCTATGTGACTGCTTGCCATTTTTAACAATGTTACTTTTTCAGGTACCAGCACATTCAGAGAGCTGGCCAACCTTGCGAGGCGATCTGCCTGTGTGTTGAGGTCTCGAGGTATCTGCTTCACCTCTAGATGCTGAAACTGCCTACTTAGGTCTCTGATCTGCTCCACATACCTGATCATCCTTTCTTCCTTGATCTCGTAATTTCCTGAGACCTGTTGGACTACTAACTGGAAATCAGAGTGAATGACAACCCTCTGAGCTCCCAACTCAGCTACCATCTCCAAGCCTCTGACAAACGCCTCGTATTCAGCTTCATTGTTGGAGACTCTAAACTCAAACTTCATTGCAAAACTAAGTTCACCCTGATCTGGCGTTACTATGACAATTCCAGCACCACAACCTTCAATTGTCACCGATCCATCTACAAAGACTTTTCATTCCGGCCACCGTGTGGGCTGAGTAGTTTCCTGGATAAAATCTGCCAGGGCTTGCGCTTTAACGGCCGTGCGCGGTTCAAATTCCACTTCATACTCCCCCAGCTCAACACTCCATTTCACCATTCTTCCAGAGAGATCTAGTTTGCTCAACATTTGCTTGAAGGGGAAATTAGTTCTTACCACCACCTTGTGAGCTAGGAAGTACAATCTCAACCTCCTTGCTGCTGTCATCACAGCTAGAGCAGCTCTCTCCAGCTCTGAGTATCTATACTCAGCTCCTTGCAAAGCTTTTCTGATGTAATAAATGGGTCTCTGTATGGAACCCTCCTCCTTTATGAGGACGACACTCAGGGAATGATCTCCAACAGATATGTATAGGTACAAGGTTTCCCCTGGAGTAGGTTTAGTCAACACAGGCAAACTTGCTAAATGAGCCTTCAACCCTTCAAATGCTTTCTGGCAGCTTTCGTTCCATTCAAATTTACTGGCCTTCTTCAACACTTTGAAGAACGGATAACTCCTCTCCGCCGAAGTAGATATGAACCGACTAAGTGCGGTGATTCTTCCATTCAGCTGTTGTACCTCCCTCACATTGGTAGGAACGGCCATTTCCAGTACAGCTCGTACCTTATCTTGATTCACTTCAATTCCTTTAGGAGTCACCATATATCCCAAGAATTTTCCTGACCTAACCCCGAATGTACACTTTGCCGGGTTCAAGCGTAGATCATACTTTCTTACAACTGTCAGGACCTC
Source organism: Schizonepeta tenuifolia (assembly GCA_029490685.1). Lineage (NCBI taxonomy): Eukaryota > Viridiplantae > Streptophyta > Magnoliopsida > Lamiales > Lamiaceae > Schizonepeta > Schizonepeta tenuifolia. The sequence goes on from CM055958.1 coordinate 9,007,542, forward strand.
TTCTAGGTCTTTGGCATGATGTTCTGCTTTCACACTTTTTACTAAAATATCATCCACGTATACCTCCAGAATCTTCCCTATCTGATCCTCAAATATTGAATCCATCATCTTCTGATAAGTAGCTCCAGCATTCTTTAGGCCAAAAGGCATTCTCACATATGCAAACGTGCCACATACAGTTACAAAGGCTGTTTTGATTACATCTTCAAGGGCCAACTGTATCTGGTGATATCCTTGGTAAGCGTCGAGCATAAACAACAACTCACACCCTGAAGTTGAATCAACCAACTGATCGATGCAGGGCAGTGGGTAGTGGTCTTTCGGACATGCCTTATTCAGGTCTCTAAAATCTATACACATCCGCCAGCTACCATTGTTTTTAGCTACCATTACTGCATTTGACAACCATTCAGAGTACTGAATTTTAACGATATGGCCAGCATCTATCAGCCGTCTGATCTCTTCTCTGATCACCTTTTCTTTCTCCGGCCCGAAGGACCTCTTTTTCTGCCTTACTGGTTTCTTTCTGGGGTCTACGTTCAGATAATGTAGAGCTACAGCTAGGTCTACCCCTTTCATGTCCTCTGGACTGAATGCAAACAGATCTGCATTCTTCCACAAGCATCGGACTATTGCCTCTCTTTGTTCTTCAGTCATCTGCTTTTCCATCTTCGTGGTAAAACCTATTTTTCCCGGAAATAGTTCTATCATCATCAAGTCTTCTTCTACTGGCTGCATTTTCGGCTCCAGGTCTTCATCCATACCTTTCACCTTTGCACTTTTGTCCTGCATTGGGCGCTCTACCACCGGAGCTCCCTTCAAATTTTGCTTGGCATGCTTTATAGATTTTACATAAGATTCTTTCGACACTTCTTGGTCACCTGAGACCTCACCTACCAGCCCTTCTCTGAGAGCTGGGAATTTCATTTTCATGTGGTAGGTGGAGACCACCACCTGAAAATCATTTAAAGCAGGTCTTCCCAATATTACATTGTATGCTGACGGTGTATCCACTACTAGAAATTTCACCATACGAGTATTTGAAGTCTCACCGCTATCAAGTGTTACCTGGAGGGTCACCTCTCCCTTAGGCTGTATCTCTCCCCCAGAAAAACCGTATAAAGCTGTGTTTACTGGCTCTAAATCAGCGCTGATCTTCATTCTCTGAAAGCAATCCCAGAAGAGCACATTCACTGCGCTTCCCGTGTCCACAAAGATCCACGCCACTCTCCAATTAGCAATGTCAGCACTAATTACCAGCGCATCATTATGAGATGCTGCACTCACCAGGTCTCTGGGACCAAAACTCACACATACATTTGGGTTTATTTCTTCTCCAGAAAACGAATCTACCACGTCAATCTCCATGCCGATTGTCTCTGCTAACTCCTGAACCTCCTTGTTCACCTGGGCCTTTGCAGCCCTGACGTGAGCTTTGCGCGCTCGACCTGAATCTTCATTAGTGTTACCTCCCATTATCATGTTCATGTTTCCCCTTTTCAGGGGAGGATCCTCTCATCGCGGAGGAGTTCTCTCCCTCTGATCAGGCTTCTTCTGCTCCGGATCTTTTCTCTTGTAGCCCTTTTCCCTTTCTTTTTTAACAAATTGAAGCAAGGTATCATCCTTCTTTAACAGTCGCTCAATAGCATACTTCAGATGCCTACAAGAGTTGGTGTCATGACCATAGTCATTATGATATTTACAGTATAGCTCAGATCGCGGGTTGCGCGGAGCTTCCTTGTATGTACTGGGATACTTGAAATGAGGAGACCTGGCGGCTGCTGCCATGACCTCCACCAGAGATGCGTTAAGGGGCGTATACTGGTCAAACCTTTCAGGGGCTTTCCTAAGCCTTTGCCCCCCTCTATCTTTCTCAGCTCTCGCTGCCGAAGATGACCTTCTATCTGAGGTCTCCTGCTTAGGTTTAAGAGATTCCTCTTTAGCTCTCCTAGCTTCTTGAGCCTTCTCCAGATTGACGTACTTATCAGCTCTCTGAAGCAGTTCCTCAAAATACAATAGGGGTTTCTTGTTCAATGAATCGAATAATAGTCCTGGAGATAAGCCCTGTATCAATGCCTGCACCTTCACGTCATCCGAGGCTAGGGGTACTTGTAACGCTTCAGTGTTGAAACGTCCAACATACTGACGCAAACTTTCTGAGGGTTTCTATCTCAAAGCCATGAGCGAGGAGGAGGTCTTAACATGCCTTCTCGCACTAGCGAACTGATGTAAGAACATAGACTTGAACTCGGCAACCGAGCCTATGCTGTTAGGTGGTAGTTGAGAGAACCACTGCTGAGCTATTTTTTACAAAGTCGTGAGGAAAACCCTGCACTTCACTCCCTCTATGTATTGGTAGAGCATTGCTCCATTCTCAAACCTCATTATGTGTTTGTATGGGTCTGTGGAGCCATCATATTCCAATGTCAACGTCTTGAAATTCGGAGGTAGCTGATCCTCTCTAATGTCTCTCGAGAAAGGAGACTGGCTGTTACTGGCTTTGATAGGCTTCTTAGGAGATTTCTTAGGCGAAGAGGCTTTCTTCTGAAGGTCTTTTAATTGCTGTTTGAGGGCTGCAATGTCAGCAGCAGCTCCCTCATCCTGAGGTCTCACAACTCGTGCATCGTCCTCATTTTCTGATTCAGTTTGAGGGCTCTCATACCCATCGCTCTCATACTGACCTTCTTCCACAGGTTCTCCCTGTCAGGGAAAGGAGGGATATTCAGATCATGAATATTTACTTTTACATTAATATGATTTAAACCATTTCATTGGTATCTCATCATCGTCAGGATATTGTAAGGTCCATCAGTACCTTCTTGGCTTTGCCTTTTGCTGTGCTACCTAACTTTTTACTTTGACCTTCCAGCGGGGCCAGGGCTTTAGATACAACCTGTTTCACCATGGCACTGAGCTAATCCATGGATACAGCATAAGTGACACTCTGCTGCATGGGCATTTGAGGTTCATCTCTCGTGATTTCTGAACCTTTGCGGCCTCCCTCCTTCTGAGGGCTGGTCGATTTGGAGGCCCCCTCTTTCTGAGGCGTAGTTATCTTTGGTGGGGCCTCTTTCAGCACATTTTGGTTCTCCTCCTCAGTACGTTCTTCCGAGGAGCTATCATCGCGTACCACTCCTTCAGGTGGGGATTCTCGGTCTCGGACCGATATATTTTCCATGCTTGGTTCTGCATTTCAAAATTTTCAGCTATCAGTCAAAGGACAACACTAGGACCATCATCAGGTCTCAAGAGACCATTTCCAGGTCTACGTTACCCTTCTCGAAGGACCATTATCAGGTCTCCAGGGGGTGTTTCAAGGATTTCAAGGAATATGTTGCGCCATATCCCCTTTCCGTACACATTCTTACCCAAACTCCGTTAGGTTTGCGTGAGACTTGCTCTGAAGTCTTCATGCCTCTACCCATTCTGGTTCCTCCCATCACGAGGATTTACGAGATTATACATTTTTGAAATATTCTTCCACATAACGGACAATGTTACTTATCTTTTATCCCACCAACAGCTTTAGACTACACTACGAAACAATGATTTTTACGGAAACACAGAAAATAAGCAAGTTCAAGAGATTACAGCAAGATCTGTAAGGAGGTTTAAAATACGGCGATTCTGAAATCACTTGACCCATTTCTTTTAAACATAACAAAAGCTTCTGCTAGTAAAGACACAAATTGCTTAGAATACTCAGACCCAGTTTCTCGGTACTTTTCTCTTTTCAAGCTTAAGCTCAAATTCAACATTTGCTGAAAGGACACATAAAAAGAGTTTTGGAATGAAATTCTGAAACAAAATCCCGTTCCCACAGACGGCGCCAGATGATGCGTCCAAAAATACACATCATGAAAAGGTGAGAACACATAAATGGATGAAGAAGGATTCTTACCTGCTCTGTGACTCCTCTTGTTCCAAGCAGTCAGAATCGGTGTCCCAGTCGAGGTCTTAATATAACTCTGCAAGAAAAGAAGGGTCGGGGAGTTTCCCGACGAACCACCTCCGAAGCTTTAGTCAGCGTTCTGAGTTTTTTTCGAGAGATGGATGTAACAGGAGAAAGTGAGTCTAAAGAATTGTATGTTTGTGTGTGTTAGATTTAATATATACTAGTGTTTTCTTGTGAATGAAGTTGTACCGCTATCAGCTTCTTTTTCCTTTTGCTTTTCACGTTCTACCATTCTATTGGCTATGGTATGGCTGTACCTTCTGACAGTACCGCATAGTCATTAATTAAAGCACTGCGAGTTCATCAGGTGTTCACCCCGTGGAGAGCCCTGAGTGAGGGGCCTCAAATAGATATCTGGCTAGATTTGAATGGGAGACCTACCAACAGGTCTCTAAGGTGAGATCCTTGGGAGAGATCTTAGCTTCTTTACTAGATTGGTTCCTGGGCAAGATGTTTGACAACAACTATACAGAGTGTTCAGGTCTCCATGAGACCTGGGTATTTTTATCACTATCAGTAAGGATGCCTTTTAGCCTAAAGAATGCGAGAGCTACCTATCAAAGAATGATGGGCACATTCTTTGAAGAGCAGATAGGAAAGATTTTGGAGGTATACGTGGATGATATCCTTGTGAAAAGTGTGAAGGCAGAACACCATGTCAGAGACCTAGAGGAGGTCATGACTGTGCTAAGAAAGTATAATTTGCGATTGAACCCAGCAAAATGCACGTTTGGTGTTAAGTCAGGAAAATTTTTGGGATATATGGTAACTCCAAGAGGAATCAAAGTGAATCAGGACAAGGTTCGAGTTGTACTGGAAATAACTGCTCCTACTAGTATAAGGGAGGTACAACGACTAAACGGAAGAATCACCGCACTCAGTCAGTTCATATCCGCTTCAGCGGAAAAAAGCTTTCCGTTCTTTAAGGTGTTGAAGAAGGCCAGTAAATTCGAATGGGATGAGAGCTGTCAGAAGGCATTCGAAGAGCTGAAAGCTCATGTGGCAAGTCTGCCGTATTAACCAAACCAACCTCAGGAGAAACTCTATACCTATACATATCTGTTGGAGACCATTCCCTAAGTGCAGTTCTCATAAGGAAGGAGGGCTCTACGCAGAAGCCCATTTATTACATCAGTAAGGCCTTACAAGGAGCTGAGTATAGATACTCCGATGTGGAGAGAGCTGCTTTGGCTGTGATGACAACAGCGATGAGGTTAAGGTTGTACTTTCTTGCTCACAAAGTGGTGGTGAGAACTAATTTCCCCTTTAAGCAAGTGCTGAGTAGACCATATCTCTCAGGGAGAATGGTGAAATGGAGCGTGGAACTGGGAGAGTATGATGTAGAATTTGAGCCGCGTACAGCTATCAAAGCGCAGGCCCTGGCCGACTTTATCACAGAAACTACTCAACCCACGCAATAGCCTGAGTGGAAAGTCTTTGTTGATGGATCGGTGACGATTGAAGGATGCAGGGCTGGAATTATCCGCCGGACCAGAGTGAGCTTAGCTACGCATTGAAATTCGAGTTTAGAGTTTCTAATAATGAAGCTGAGTATGAAGCGTTTGTTAGGGGACTGGAGATGGTAGCTGAGCTGGGCGCTCAAAGCGTCGTCATTCATTCTGACTCCCAGTTGGTAATTCAACAGGTCTTAGGAAATTATGAGATCAAAGAAGAAAGAATGGTCAGGTATGTTGAGTAGGTTAAAGATCTGAGTCAAAGTTTCCAGCACCTGAAGATAGAGCAGATACCTCGAGACCTCAATGCACAGGCAGACCGCCTGGCTAAGCTAGCCAGCTCGCTGAATGGGTTGGTACCTGAAAATGTAACATTGCTAAAAATGGCGGGCAGCCGAATAGAAAAGAGTATTCATGAGATAGAAGAAAAAAATGATTGGAGAGTGCCTGTTTTACATTTCCTGAAAACAAGGGAACAATTAGAAGGAGAAAGAGCTGGAAAAAAGAAAATCTACGCTAAGTACTGTCTGATTGGAGGACATTTATTCAGGAGGGCTTGCTCACAGCCATTACTGAGATGTGTGACAGAGGCGGAAGGTCTACGGATAATCAAAGAAGCGCATCAGGGAATAGCGGGATGTCATAGCGGGAATAGCTGCTTTGCTACAAGTGGTGAGAATCGTCCTCCGTAGAAGAATTCGAGTGCGGCTCTGCAAGAAAAGGAGGGCTGGGAAGTTTTCCCGGCGAACCACCTGCGAAGATTAAGTCAGTATTCTAGGTTTTTTCTGGGAGGCGGATGTAACAGGAAAAATAAATTTGAAAAATTGTGTGTTTGTGTGTGTTGGGTTTGTAATATATATACTCGTGTGTTTTCTTGAGAGTGAAGTTGTACGACTGCCAACACCCATTTTTCCTTGATCTTTACACGTTCTATCATCTTATTGGCTATGGCATCATCGTACTCTCTGACGGTACCGGATGAACATTAATTAAAGCATCCCTGTCCGTCAGGTGTTCAACTAGGAGAGAGCCCTGACTAAGAGCTCTCTGCGCAGATCTCTGGCGAGGCCTTGACAAGAGACCTACTGACTGTTCTCTGAGAGTAAGTTTCCACGGGAGACCTCATTGCAACCGTTTAGAGTGCTCAGATCAGGTGTTCAGGTCTCGCGCTCAGGTCTTCCTAGAGATCTAGATATTTTTGTCACTATCATCTACTCTCCCCTACTCTGAATTTCGGGAGGTCTCCCTTTAGGAAATTTCAGAGTAACTTAATTCGCGCAACTGCCACGTGCACGAACTCCTTCAGCAGTTCCTTTTTCCCTTATGCAGATCTGCCCATTTCAAATTTTTAAACCAGGTCTCCTTTGACCGATATTAAGCGAAAAAGTGGGGAAGACTCTACAACTTCCTCTACCTTTTTTCAACCGTTTCCTTCTCTCTCTTATATTGGGGTTTTCACTTTCATCTCCCTTCACTTTTAGCCACTCCTTTCAAATTTTTACTGAAATTCGTCCATGGCGCAAACTCCTTCCCACTTAGAGGAATTTACCACCTCTGATCAACGTGAACCCCCGCTATCCGAAACTCGGCACCAAACCTCTCCGCACGGGGATTCTCAGTCAGACACGTCCGTCCATACCCAGGTGAAGAGGAAGAAACCCTCTGCTCGTCATTCCCGCCGGATAGCCATCCAAAACCCCTCCAGTCAGGCACCTTCTTCCAACCCGAATGATGTCATCAACTTGACCGAGGGCTCCCCTTCCTCTGGTCAAGAGGTCAAAGAGATGGATTCGTCGCTCCCGTCTGCGGAGACCTCCTCTTCCCTGAAGATTTCTGCTCTTCCCGCTATGACTGCAAATACTATAGCAGGTGAATCCTCCCTAACCTCTGTAGAATTAGCGCTAGTGAAGTCAATGTTGAACTGTGATGAGTTATTTGATATTAGCATGCCAGAATCATACGACCTCCCCCATCTACTAGAATATCCTTCGGTAGCATTTTGGTACCACCAAGTAGAGTCAGGCCTAAGATTTCCTCTTCCTGACTTCGTAGTCCAAGTTTGCGATTTATACAATCTATGGCCCAACCAGTTTCATCCTTCCTTCGTCAAAATCTTATTAACTTTCTTTATCCTGCTTCGTGGTAATGGGGGCGTCCCTACTCCCTCTCTCTTCCAAACCGTGTATGATGTAAAACCCACTGGCGCCTTCTATTATACTAGCGCTAGGCCCAAGGGTCCTGCCCAGTATTTGTGTGTACCCCGCACAGCGGGAAAGGAATGGAGGGACAAGTATTTTATTGTTACTCCTAAGCAGGGTCGTTGGCCTTTTGATTATCCTCAATGGCAAACACTTCGTCTGAAGCATCCCCGCCCTGCTGTTACAAGTATCGCTCCCATAACTCTCCAAGTGCTATCAAAGTTGTCTCAGAAAGCACGAGTTGCCCCCTTTCCATTCAATTCCCTGCTGTCTGATCCTAGTGTACTTTCCTTCTCTGGACTGGCACCCCGAGGAGGTCACTCTTTCTCCATTGAGGGTGGGTTTCGACTGTCTTTTCATCTTTTCCTTTTTTATTTCTCCAGCCTTCCTAACATACATTTCATTCTTCGCACCTTGCTTGGTGCAGGGACGAGTTGGATTCAGGATGTGAAGCTTCCTGACGATAAAGATTTTGATTTTGCTATCCTGCTAGAGGAACAAGCTCGTCTGGAGTCCCAAGCTCATGATACTTCACACCCCACCAATCCGGCTTCTTCATCTATTGCTGCATCTGCAAGACCACAGTCAACTCCTCTTACTACTTCGGGAGTCATCAAGCTCGCGACCACTAAGTCATCGAGTCCAAGCGTTCCTCCCCAAAATCTAAGCAAGGACAAGACCAAAGTGGACACCTCCATTAGCCTTAAGAGACCCCTCTTGCCTCGACCTCCAGTTGGTGCCACCAAAAAATCCAAGCACACTCCCCTTCTCGGTAGCTCCTCTCCCAGAGGTGCTAACTCATCAGGCTACGCTTTTAGGGGCCAGACTTCCAGCTCCCTCCGCAAGCTGCCTTCTTCCGAATGCCTCTCCTTGCTAAAGGCCATCCCTCTATTTGAGGAGGAGGCTAAGGATACGCCTCCCACTCTGCGCCAACTACAGGAGGAAAGTGCTCAAAACCTGGTGCAGGTGTTACTGTTATTATGATCTCATTTCCAGAAAATGTTCATCATTAAGTACTGCCACATCCTTATTATCGTATATCTAATGCCTTCTTCTTCTTCTTCCCTTGGCACCATTGCAGCTGTTCAGTACCCATGGCCGACTGCTACAATTTCAAGATGCCGCCCAAGAGAAGAAGATGGAGAAGCTAAAGGAGGCACTTGTGGCCAGTCAAGTGCAACTACAGGAACTGACTCAAGTGAATGAGGACCTGCAACATCAAAACCGGGATATCCTGGACACCAGCAGGAGGCTCTCTTTGGCCAATGATGATTTAAAGAGGAAGAACCATGAGCTACTCATGTCCCAAGAGAAGATGTCTGCTTTATCCAAAGAAAATGCCTCCCTCAGCAATGTCAATGCCGAGCTCAGTCACCACTTATCCCAGGTCAGCAAGGAGCTTGAGGGGACCAAAGATCTTCTCCATGCCGCCAACCTCTCTTATCAGTTGGGTTACACTGAAGGAGTTTACTACTGTCGCAGCCACATCTTTCGGACCACTCTAGGCCAACAAGCGCTGCAGATTCTTCACCAGGGTCTCCTGGAGTCTTTCCAGGCATCTCCTGAATATTTGCTGGCTATCCGCCAAGACATTGCCTTTTTGGCAAAGAGGTGCGGCATGACTATGTTAGCCAAGGCTCACAACCTGGGTTTCAAAGAAACTATAGAGGTCGATCCAATAGTGAAAGATCTCCCTCCACCTCCCTCTTTCAAGGGTGATACCTCTACCCCTCTGGGGACCGCTTGGTGGCTTCCTATTATGCTGAAGGCTTTCGAGGCTCTCACAGCACCATGCGGCTTACAAGCGGTCTTCTCTAATCCGCCTGAGCCCATATATGATTTCTTCCCTAAGGACTCCCTTCACCCTGGCAAGATATCAGGTATCTCGTGTTCTCATATACTGATCCAGTGTTTGCCATTATAATGCCCCAATTCCTTGGCTAATCCATTTTTCATATCCTTTCTTCAGATGTGCCCTCGTCTGCTGGGACCTCGCAAGCCATTGGGAGTGGACAGCTGGAAGATGTTCCTGAGGATGAGCTCGCTGACGCTGCTGAGGTTGACCCTGCTGATGATACCACCAATTTCCTGGCTTAGCTATCATGTAGTTCATGTTTCAAACAATATTTTTATCTGCTTCTGTACTAAACAATTTCTTTTGCTCTTTGGCGTTTGAACAATTTCAGTACTTTTGTTTGTCCTACTAGTGCTGTATTCTCTACTTAGCAGCTTAATCCATTATGTCTATTATTGTGTTATCACTTATTCTGCGTATTTCTTTCGTTTGTATTTTCATTTGCATTTTCATGGGGTATTGTGGGGCCCCCTTAGGGGTGTAAGGTACACCCCTACTCTAGATGATTTTACCTTTTATCAAACCATTTAGAGTAAATGTCTCATTTTTCCTAATATCATGTTTACTGCCCTGTCCTGGTCTTATAATTTCCAATTATCATAACACGACAATATGTAAACAAAGACGAAAATTAAAGAAAACAACTTCTCAGCCTTAATTTATTTACGACAAGTTCTCTTCGTGCCATTACAGGGATACTTGTCTAGCTAAGCAAGTATCCTATCAAAAAAGAAAATGGGCATAAAGCCTGGCACGTAGACCTTTTCCCATTTAAGACAAAATTTCCCGTAGCATGTTTCTAAACATAGTACTTCTTCAAATTGCTTACATTCCATGGTCTTGACTCCGTGTACCCTTCATGGCTCGTGAGCTCATACGCTCCACTAGGGAGCACCTTGGTTACCACAAATGGTCCTTCCCAATTTGGCTCAAACTTCCTCACCGGATGCATGGCGTCAGCTCTCTTGAGCACCAGGTCTCCCTCTTGAAATCTCCTTGTCTTTACTTTCACATCGTATGCCGCTTTTATGCGAGCTTTACAAGCCAGAGCTAGCTGGTGCGCCTCCTCATGTACCTCATCGATTAGATCCAAGCTATTAGCTCTTAGCTCTCTATTCAGGTTCTCATTGTAGGACATGACTCTATGTGTTGGAATCTTCACCTCCATTGGCATAACAGCATCGGCACCGTATACCAAATGGAAAGGAGACTGCCCTGTAGCCGTTTTCTGTCCGCTTCTATATGCTCATAACACTGAGCTCAGCTCCTCCACCCATTGAGACCTCTCTGTTTCTAGCCTTGCCTTGATTCCATTCACTATGGTCCGATTGGTGACTTCAACTTGCCCACAGGTCTCTGGGTGAGCAACATCAGCGAACCTCTGCTCGATTCCCCTGGCTTTACACCAAGTCTGAGTCCTTTTTCCAAAGAATTGCGTCCCATTATAGGAGACCAGCACTCTGGGCAGGCCATACCTACAGCAAATATTCTTCTATATGAACTTTATGATACTTTCCACTGTTACTGAAGATAAAGGCTCTACCTCTACCCATTTGCTAAAATAATCCACCGCTACAATGATGTGGCATTTCTTTCCCGCTGCCATGGGAAGCTTGCCAATCAAATCTATGCCCCATTTGTCGAATGGACATTCTGCATACTGGACTCCCATTTCCTCAGCAGGCCTGTGAATCAGCGGCCCATGCTTTTGGCATCTGGCACACCTTCTTACGAAGATCTCAGCATCCTTCTTCAGAGAAGGCCAATAGTATCCAGCTCTCAGCACTCGCCGGATCAAGTCTCGGAACCCCGTGTGACACCCTGCTATTCCTTGATGCGCCTCCTTAATTATCCGTAGACCTTCTGTCTCAGCTACACATCTCAGTAGTGGTTGTGAATCGGCCCTTCTGAACAATTGCCCTCCCATCAGACAATACTTAGCATAGATTTTCCTTTTTCCAGCTCTCTCTCCATCTAGCAATTCCTCTGTTTTCAAGAAATGTAAAACAGGTGCTCTCCAATCGCTTTTCTCTTCTATCTCATGAACGCTTCTTTCTACCCGACTGCTGGCCGTTCTTAGCAACGTCACTTTTTCAGGAACCAATCCGTTCAGAGAGCTGGCCAGCTTAACGAGGCGATCTGCCTGTGCATTGAGGTCTCGAGGTATCTGTTCTACCTTCAAGTGTTGAAACTGCTTACTCAGGTCTCTGACCTGCTTCACATATCTTATCATCCTATCTTCCTTGATCTCATAATTTCCTAAGACCTGTTGGACCACCAACTGTGAGTCAGAGTGAATGACGACCCTCTGAGCTCCCAACTCAGCTACCATCTCCAGCCCTCTGATAAACGCTTCATATTCAGCCTCATTATTGGAAACTCTAAATTCAAACTTTAATGCAAAACTAAGTTCACTCTGATCTAGCATTACTATGACAATTCTGGCACCGCATCCTTCACCTGTCACCGATCCATCAACGAAGACTTTCCACTCTGGCCATTGCATAGGCTGGGTGGTTTCTTGGATAAAATCCGCCAGGGCTTGCGCTTTGACTGCCGCACGTGGCTCAAATTCCACATCATACTCCCCCAGCTCCACACTCCATTTCACCATTCTTCCCGAGAGATCTGGCTTGCTCAATACCTGCTTAAAGGGGAAATTAGTCCTCACTACCACCTTATGAGCTAAAAAATACAATCTCAGACGCCTCGCTGCTGTCATCACAGCCAAAACAGCTCTCTCAACATCCGAATACCTATATTCAGCCCCCTACAAGGCCTTACTGATATAATAAATGGGCTTCTGAATAGAGCCCTCTTCCTTTATGAGGACTGCACTTAAGGAGTGATCCCCAACAGATATGTAAAGGTACAAAGTTTCATCTGGGGTAGGCTTGGTTAACACTGGCAGACTTGCCAGATGAGCTTTCAATTCCTCAAATGCTTTCTGACAGCTCTCATCCCATTCGAATTTACTGGCTTTCTTCAACACCTTGAAAAACGGAAAACTTCTCTCCGCCGAAGTAGATATAAACCGACTAAGCGCAGTGATTCTTCCATTCAGTCGTTGTACCTCCCTTACATTGGTAGGAGCAGCCATTTCTAGTACAGCTCGTACTTTCTCCTGATTCACTTCAATTCCTCTTGGAGTCACCATATATCCCAGGAACTTTCCTGACCTAACTCCGAATGTGCACTTTGCTGGATTCAACCGTAAATCATACTTTCTCACAACTTTCAAGACTTCCTCTAGGTCTCTGGCATGGTGCTCTGCTCTCACGCTTTTTATGAGAATGTCATCTACGTACACCTCTAGGATTTTCCCTATCTAGTCTTCAAATATTGCATCCATCATTCTCTGATAGATAGCTCCGACATTTTTCAAGCCAAAAGGTATTCTCACGTACGCAAACATACCACACACAGTTACAAAGGCCGTTTTGATCACATTCTCAGGGGCCAGCTATATCTGATGATAGCCCTGGTAAGCATCAAGCATAGACAACAGCTCACATCCAGACGTTGAATCAACTAGCTGATCAATGCAAGGCAGCGGGTAATGATCTTTCGGGCAGGCCTTATTCAGGTCTCTGAAATCTATACACATCCGCCAGCTGCCATTGCTCTTGGCTACCATCACCGCATTTGACAGCCACTCAGAGTATTGAATTTTAACGATATGACCAGCATCTAACAGACGCTTGATCTCTTCTCTGATCATTTTTTCCTTTTCTGGTCCGAAGGACCTCTTCTTCTGCCTTACTGGCTTCACTCTAGGATCTACATTTAGATGATGCAGAGCTACCAATGGGTCTACCCCTTTCATGTCCTCCGGGCTAAATGCGAATAGATCTGCATTCTTTCACAAGCATCGGATTATTGCCTCTTTTTGTTCTTCGGTCATTTGCCTCCCCATCTTCGTGGTAAATCCCGTTTTTCCCGGGAACAGTTCTACCATCATCAAATCCTCTTCCACCGGCTGCATTCTTGGCTCTAGGTCTTCGTCTACATCTTTTACCTTCGCGTTTTTATCTTGCAGTGGGCGTTCTGCCACTGAGGCTCCTTTCACCTTTTGTTTAGCATGCTTTATGGACTTTACATAAGACTCTTTTGATACTTCTTGGTCACCCGAGACCTCACCTACCAACCCTTCCTTAAAAGCTGGGAACTTCATTTTCATGTGGTAGGTGGAGACCACCACCTGGAAATCGTTCAGAGCAGGTCTTCCCAATATTATGTTATATGCTGAAGGTGTATCTACTATTAGAAACTTTACCATCCGAGTGTTCGAGGCATCACCACTACCCAGTGTTACCTGAAGAGTCACCTCTCCTTTAGGCTGTATTTCACCTCCAGCAAAACCGTACAACGCTGTGTTTACTGGCATTAAATCAGCATTAATTTTCATCCTTTGGAAGCAATCCCAGAAAAGCACATTCACCGCACTTCCTGTATCTACAAAGATCCGGGCTACCCTCCAGTTAGCAACTTCAACACTAATCACCAATGCATCATTATGGGGTGTCGTGCTGACCAGGTCCTTGGGGCCAAAACTCACACTCACCTTTGGGCTCGTTTCTTCTCCCGGGAATGAATCTACTACATCAATCTCCATGCCCATTGTTCCTGCTAACTCTTGGACCTCTTTGCTCACTTGAGCTTTTGCAACCCTTACATGAGCTTTGCGAGCTCGACCTGAATCCCCATTAATATTCTCCCCATAATCATATTAATATTTCCTCTTTTTGGGGGAGGATCCTCTCGCCTTGGAGGAGTTCTCTCCCTCTGATCAGGTTTCTTCTGCTCCGGCTCTTTCCTCTTGTAGCCTTTCTCTTTTTCCTTCTTAAAAAACTGGAGTAAGGTGTCATCCTTCTTCAGCAGCCGCTCAATAGCATCTTTCAAGTGTCTACAAGAGTTCATGTCATGCCCATAATCATTATGGTACTTACAATATAATTCAGATCGCGGGTTACGCGGAGCTTCTTTATAAGTGCTAGGGTACTTGAAATGAGGAGACCTGGCAGCTGCTTCCATAACCTCTACCAAAGATGCGTTAAGGGGCGTATATTGATCAAACCTCTCAGGAGCTCTTTTGGGCCTTTGCCCCCCTCTGTCCTTCTCAGCTTTCGCTGCTGAGGATGACCTCCTTTCTGAGCTCTCTTGTTTGGGCTTAAGCGACTCCTCTTTAGCTCTCCTAGATTCTTGGGTCTCTTCCAAATTAACATACTTGTCAGCTCTCTGCTGTAACTCCTCAAAATACAACGAAGGTCTTTTGTTCAATGAATCAAAGAACGGCCCTGGGGCTAAGCCCTGTATCCACGCTTGCACCTTCACATTATCAGAAGCCAGGGGCACTTGCAATGCTTCAGCGTTAAAGCGTCCAACATATTAACGCAAACTCTCAGAGGGTTTCTACCTTAAAGCCATGAGCGAGGAGGAGGTCTTAACATGCCTTCGTGCACTAGCAAACTGATGCAAGAACATAGACTTGAACTCATCAAATGAACTTATGCTGTTGGGGGGTAGCTGGGAAAACTACTGCTGAGCTATCTTCAACAAGGTTGTAAGGAAAACCCTGCACTTCACCCCCTCCGTATACTGATGGAGCATTACCCTATTCTCAAACCTCATAATGTGTTCATATGGGTCTGTGGAACCATCATATTCCAACGTCAATGTCTTGAAATTTGGAGGTAACTCATCCTCCCTAATGTCCTTCGAGAAAGAAGACTGGCTGTTACTGGCTTTAACAGGCTTCTTAGGAGACTTCTTAGGCGAAGGAACCTTGCGTTGGAGGTCTTTCAGCTGCTGTTTGAGGGAGGCAATCTCGCCGGCAGCTCCCTCATCTTGAGGTTTTGTGATCCGTGCTTCGTCCTCTGCGAATTTCATTGTAAAATGAGTAATCATGACTTCATCAGCGAGTAAATTACTTTAGAGATGTCACAAATATCTACTTTCTCTATTTATTCACTGACCATTTTCTGATTCAGTTTGAGGGCTCTCATACCCATCACTTTCATACTGACCTTCCTCCACAGGTTCTCCTTGTCAAGGAAAATAGGTGTATTTAGATCACAAACACGTATTCTTATATTCATGAGGTCCTAACCACTTCATTGGTGCCTCTTTACGATCGAGATCTTGCAAGATCCATTCATACCTTCTTGGTTTTACCCCTTGCTGTGCTGCCAAACCTCTTAGTTTGATTCTCCAGCGGAGCCAGGGTCTGAGATACAACTTGCTTTACCATGGCATTGAGCTGATCCATGGATACTGCATAGGTAACACCCTGCTGGGCGGGCATCTGAGGTTCATCTCTCATAACCCCCGAACCTTTACAACCTCCTGCTTTCTGAGGGCTAGTCGACTTGGAGGCCCCCTCCTTCTGAGGCGTAGTTATCTTTGGTGGAGCTTCCTTCAGCACGTTTTGATTTTCTTCTTCAGTACGTTCCTCCGAAGAGTTGTCATCACACACCACTCCTTCAGGTGGGGACTCCCGGTCTCGGACCGACATATCTTCCATGACTGAATCTGTATTCCAAAATTTTCAACTTATCAGCTAAAAGACAGCATTAGGACCATCATCAGGTCTCAGAAGGACCATTATCAGGTCTACACTGCCTTTTTCAAAGGACCAACATCAGGTCTCAAAAGGTAAATTTCAAGGAATTCGAGGAATATGATGCATCATATCCCCCTTCCCTACGCGCTCGTTCCCTATCTCCGTGGGGACTACGTAAGACTTACTCTGAAGTCTTTATGTTTTCGCCCATTCCGGTTCCTCGATTCACGAGGATTATCGAATTTTACTTCTCGGAGGCATCTATCTTTAACCACTCTTCCGCCCAACAGGGGATTCTATTTATCTTTTACTCCACCAACGGCTCTATACCGTACCATAAAATGCAGAATTTCACGAAAATACCAGAAATAAGCAAGTTTAAGCGATTACACCAAGATTCGCAAAGAGGTTTGAAATACGGGAATGCCCAAAATTGCTCAAACCATTTCTTGATAAATAGCATAAGTTTTTGAAAATAGAAGCGTAAATCGACTAAAATGCTCAGACCCAGTTTCTTAATACTTTTCATTTCCTCTCAAGCTTAAGCTCAAAACTCGACGTTGTTGAAAAAAAAAGGACACAGAAAAAAGAGTTTGAAACGAAATTCTAAAGCAAAATTTTGTTCCCACAGACGGCGCCAGATGATGTGGCTAGAAAAGCACACCATGTAAAATCAGAGCAAACGAATGACCAAAAATTAGTACTCACCTATACCACAGTGCTTTTTTGCTACAAGTGGTGAGAATCGTCCTCCGTAGAAGAATCCGAGTGCGGCTCTGCAAGAAAAGGAGGGCCGGAAAGTTTTCCCGGCGAACCACCTCCGAAGATTAAGTCAGTATTCTAGGTTTTTTCTTGGAGATCTAGATATTTTTGTCACTATCAGCACTGATGCTGTCATGCCAATGGAGGTAAAGATTCCCACACAGAATCCTGACCTACAATGAGGACCTGAACAGAGACCTTAGAGCTGATAGCTTAGATCTGATCGATGAGGTGCATGAAGAGGCACATCAGCGAGCTCTGGCTTACAAGGCTCGCATAAAGGCAGCATATGATGTGAAAGTGAAGACCAGGAGGTTTCAAGAGGGAGATCTGGTGCTCAAGAGAGCTAATGCGATGCATCCGGTGAGAAAGTTTGAGCTAAATTGGGAAGGACCTTTTGTGGTAACCAAAGTACTCCCTGGTAGGGCATATGAGCTCACGAGCCATGAGGGATACGTGGAACCAAGACCATAGAACATCAGTAACCTGAACAAGTACTATGTTTAGAAACATGCTATGGAAAATTTTTTGTCTTAATGGGAGGGGGTCTACGTGCCAGGTCTCATGCCCATCTTTTGTTTTTGATAGGATACTTGCTTGGCTAGACAAGTATTCCTGTAATGGCACGAAGAGAACTTGTCGTGAATAAATAAAGGCTGAGAAGTTGTTCCTTTATTTTTGTCTTTAATTACGTTTTGTTGTGTAATAAAGAACGACATTACAGAGCCAAGATAAGGCAGTAAACGCGATACCTAATAAGATGAAGTAAAGTATTTACTCTAAATGGTTTAGCAAAAAGACGAAACCATCTAGAGTAGGGGGAGTAGGGGTGTACCTTAAACCCCTAAGGGGGTCCCATAATACCTCATGAAAATGCAAAAATTTGAAAAATAAAAGAAGAAAGAAATGCGTAGACAAGCAAGAACATGATAACAAAATAGACATAGTAGATTAAGCTGCTAAATAAGGAGTGCAGCGCTAACGGAACAAGCAAAAGCAGATAAATTGTTCAGTGCTGAAATGCAAAGTAAATTGTCTGGTACGAAAGCAAAATAAGAGTATTGTTCGAAACATAAACTACACAACAGTTAAGCTAGGAAATTAGCAGCATCATCATCAGGACCAGTCCCCGCAGCGTCAGCAGACTCGTCCCCGGAAACATTCTCCAGCCTTCCTAGTCCATCACCAAGGACTTGCGAGGTCCCACCAGTTGAAGGTACATCTGAAGAAAGGAGAGGGGAAATAGATTAATGGAAGAAGCGGAAAGTTATAACAGGGAACATGAAAATAAGCATGTGAGAGCAGATCAGGGTGTAAGATACCTGATATCTTAGCAGCCTGAAAGAAGTCTTTTGGAAAGAAATCATAAATGGGCTCAGGTGGATTAGAGAAGGCCGCTTGCACATCGCAAGGCGCAGTGAGAGCCTCGAAGGCTTTCTGCATAACGGGAAGCCACCAAGCCGTTCCTAGAGGAGCAGAGGGATCACCCTTGAATGAGGGAGGTGGAGGAAGATGTTTCACTATCGGGTCTACCTCTATAGCTCCTTGAAACCCAAGTTGTGAGCCTTGGCTAGCACAGTCATGCCACACCTTTTCGCCAGAAAGACAATATCTTGGCGGATAGCCAGCAGGTATTCAGGTGAGGCTCGGAAAGATTCTAAGAGACCTTGGTGGAGGATTTGTAGTGCTTGCTGGCCTAGAGAAGTCCGGAGGATGTAGCTGCGGCAATAGTGAACCCCTTCAGTATAACCTGATTGATAAGAAAGGTTGGCAGCATGAAGAAAGCTTTTGGTCCCTTCAAGTTCCTTGCTAACTTGGGACAAATGATGACTGAGCTCGGCATTGACATTGCTGAGGGAGGCATTCTCCTCGAATAAAGCGGACATCTTCTCTTGAGACATGAGCAGTTCATGATTCTTTCTTTTTAAATCGTCATTGGCTAGGGAAAGCCTGCTGCTGGTATCCAAGATGTCCTGATTCTGGTGCTGCAGGTCCTTATTCGCCCTAGTTAACTCCTGCAGCTGCACTTGTCTAGCCACTAGCGCCTCTCTCAGCTTCCCCATCTCTTTCTCTTGAGCAGCACCTTGGAGTTGCAGTAGTCGACCATGAGAACTGATCAGCTATAACAAAAAAAAGAAAAAAGGCATTAGACGTGCGAAAGTAAGAATATGATAATATTTAGAATGAATGTTTTCTGAAAATAAAAACATGATAACAACAGTACCTTCACCAAGTCTTGAGCGCTTTTCTCCTGGAGTTGATGCAGATAGGGAGGGCTAGACTCAGCCTCCTCCTCTGAAAGTAGAATAGCTCGCAGTAGGGAAAGGCACTCAGAAGGAGGTAACTTGCGAAGGGAGCTGGAGGTTTGGCCTCTGAAAACATAACCTGATGAATCAGTACCCTTAGGAAGGGAGCTACTGAGAAGAGGGGTATGCTTAGACTTCTTGGTGATGCCGGTAGGAGGTCGGGGGAAAGGAGGCCTCTTAAGGCTGGTAGAGGTGTCCACTTTAGCTTTTTCCTTCTGGGAGGAAGAGGGAGGCCGAACAGAAGTAGCCTTATCCTTGCCAAGATACTGGGAGGGTATACCCGAGCTGAACGATTTAGTGGTTGTAGGTTTGACGAGAGCTCCCGGAGATACAGGGGGAGCTGATAGCGATTGTGTGAACGATGCAGTAGCTGAGAAAACTTGATTGGTGGGATGTGAAACATCATGAGCCTGAGATTCGAGGCGAGCTTGTTCCTCCAATAGAATGGCAAAATCAAAGTCCTTGTCATCAGGAAGTTTCACGTC
Source organism: Schizonepeta tenuifolia (assembly GCA_029490685.1). NCBI lineage: Eukaryota > Viridiplantae > Streptophyta > Magnoliopsida > Lamiales > Lamiaceae > Schizonepeta > Schizonepeta tenuifolia. The sequence continues at coordinate 9,027,119 of CM055958.1, forward strand.
TTGAATTCAACCCGTCTCTGCGTCAAGTAGGGTGCGAAGGATAAAATGCATGTTAGGAAGACTCGAGAAACAAAAAAGGAAAAAATAAAAAGACAGTTGAAACCCACCCTCGATGGAAAAAGAATGATCTCCTCGAGGGGATAACCCGAAGAAGGAAAGCACGCTAGAGTCAGATAGCAATGAATTGAATGAAAAGGGGGTAAGCCGCGCCCTTTGAGTTAGCTTTGCTAACACCTTGAGAGTAATAAGAGAGATATCCTTAACGGCTGGACGAGGCTGCTTTAGGTGAAGTGTTTGCCATAGTGGATAGGTGAAAGGCCAACGACCCTGTTTAGGAGTGACAATGAAATACTTGTCTCTGCACTCTTTCCCCGTCGTGCGAGGAACACACAGGTATTGGGCAGGGCCCTTGGGCCTAGCGCTAGCATAATAGAACGCACCAGTGGGCTTCACATCATAAACAGTTTGGAATAGAGTGGGAGTTGGGACACCCCCGTTTCCGCGGAGCAAAATGAAGAAAGTCAATAGAATTTTGATGAAAGAATGGTGAAATTTGTTGGGCCATAAATTATGCAAATCGCAAACTTGAGTCACGAAGTCAGGGAGGGAAAACCTTAAACCTACCTCTATTTGGTGATACCAAAAAGCCACTGAGGGATAATCCAATAGATGAGGACGGTCATATGGTTCTGGCATGCTAATATCAAACAACTCATCACAGTTCAACAGCGACTTTACTAATGCTAATTCTATAGGAGTTAGAGAGGATTCACCTGCTATAGCGTTTGGAGCCATAATAGGAGGAGCAGAAATCTTCAGAGAAGAAGAGGTCTCAACAGAAGGAAATGACGAATCCACCTCTTTGACCCCCTGGCCAGACGGGGGCGAACCCTCAGTCAGGTTGATGACTTCTTCAGGGTTGGAAGGAGGTGCCGGACTTAAGGGATTCCTGATGGCTATTCGTCGGGAGCGACAGGAAGAAGGTTGCTTTCTCTTAACTCGAGTGTGAGAGGATGTATCCGACTGGGAGTCTTCATGTGAGGAGAGTTGGGGCTGGGTATCAGATGCGTGAAATGTAGGTTGATCGGAAATGGTATCCTCTGCAGAAAGGGAGGGAGTTTGCGCCATAAGAGAATTACAGTAAAATTGAAAAAAGTGCAAAGGTAAAAGAAGATAAGGATAAAAACCCCATTATAAAAGAGAGAAGGGGACGGTTGAGACAAAGTAAGGGAAGTTGCAGAGTCTCCCTATTTTTACTCAATAAAATAACAGCAAACCGAGACCTGGTTTAAAAATTTGAAATAGGCAGGTCCCTGGTGAAGGAAAGCGGGATTGTCTAAAGAAATCTCATGTCTCGACAATCGCGTGGGATAAATTACTCTGTATTTCTCAAAGGAAGACCTCCCGAAATTCAGAGTAGGGGGGAGTAGATGATAGGGATAAAAATATCTAGGTCTTTAAGAGACCTGAGTACCCCATGCAGGTGTTGCGAGCACTCAGCTAGAGAAGCAACATAATGACAAAGTTGAGATCTCCTTTCAGAGATCTGCCTGAAGGTCCCCCGTCAGAGATCTGCCCTGAGGTCCCCCCCTTTAGAACTCTTCTTCAGTTGTATACCTGACGAACAAAGACACTTTAATTAATGCTCGTAAGGTACCATCAGAAGGTACATCATGTCTCAGCTAATAGGATAATAGCGCATGTAAAGATAAAGGTAAAAGATGGAGCAACGACTCAGCTTCACTCTCAAGGAAACTCACGAGTATATATTGTAAAATCCAACACACACAAACACACAATTTTTTCAGACTTATTTCCTGTTACATTCACCTCCTAAAGAAAAAAAACCCAGAATACTAACTTAAGCTTCGGAGGTGGTTTGCCGGGAAACATCCCCGGCCCTCCTTTTTCTTGCAGAGCTGCGAGAGAGCACTACAGCTGAAGACGATTCTAACCACCGGAAAAGAAAGAGAAGTGTGGTCTTGGTAGGCGCTGGCGTTTGCTCATCTCTCTGTTCTGATTTTGTATGATGTACTTTTTCTGGTTACATTAGTCATGATACAAATTCATGTAGGCATCTTAAGGATGCCATTGAGAGTTTGTTAAAGAAGGATGATACACTACTCCAATTCGTCAAAAAAGAAAAAGAAAAAGGGTATAAAAGAAAAGAACCAGAGCCAAGGAAAATGGATCAGAAGGAAAGGACTCCTCCTCGTCGGGAAGATCTCCCGCCAAAAAGAGGAAACGTTAATATGATTATGGGAGGAAATGTTAACGGCGACTCAGGCCAAGCTCGCAAGGCCCATGTGCGAGCTGCTAAAGCTCAGGTGAGCAAAGAAGTCCAGGAACTCGCGGAGGCGGTTGGTATGGAGATTGATGTGGTAGATTCGTTTCCAGGAGGGGAGACTAACCCAGGGGCATGTGTGAGTTTTGGTCCTAAAGATCTGGTGGGTGAGGCACCCCATAATGATGCACTAGTAATTAGTGCAGAGGTGGCTAATTGGAGGGTAACGAGAATCTTTATAGACACAGGAAGTGACGTGAATGTGCTCTTCTGGGATTATTTTCAGAAGATGAAGATCAATGCTGATCTAATGCCGGTAAACACAGCGTTATACGGCTTTGCTGGAGGCGAGATACAGCCCAAGGATGAAGTAACCCTTCAAGTAACATTAGGTAGTAGGGAGGCATCAAACACTCGGATGGTGAAATTCCTAGTGGTGGATACACCTTCAGCGTACAACATTATACTGGGAAGGCCTGCATTGAATGACTTTCAGGTGGTGGTCTCCACTTACCACATGAAGATGAAATTTCCAGCTCACAAGGAGGGGTTGGTAGGCGAGGTCTCAAGGGACCAAGAACTATCAAAGGAATCTTATGTAAAATCTATTAAACATGCCAAACAGAAGGCGAAGGGAGTTTTAGCGGAAGAACGCTCACTACATGATATAGATGCGAAGGCAAAGGGTACAGAGGAAGACCTGAAACCTAGAACACGGCCAACAGAGGAAAGGTTGATGATGGTGGAATTGTTTCCAGGAAAAACTGGTTTCACTACGAAGATGGGAAAACAAATGACTGAGGAATAGAAAGAAGCTATAATTCAGTGTTTGCGGAAAAATGCAGATTTATTCGTGTTTAGTCCAGAAGATATCAAAGGGGTGGACCCATCCATAGCTCTACATCGTTTGAACGTAGACCCCAAAGCAAAACCAGTGAGGCAGAAGAAGAGATCCTTTGGGCCGAAGAAGGAGAAAGTGATCAGGGAAGAGATTAAACGATTGCTGGATACTGGCCATATTGTTAGAATCCAATACTCTGAGTGGTTATCGAATGCGGTGATGGTAGCCAAGAGCAATGGCAGCTAGCGAATGTGCATAGACTTCAGGGACCTGAACAAGGCATGCCCAAAGGATAATTATCCATTGCCATGTATAGATCAGTTGGTTGATTCAACCTCAGGATGTGAGTTGTTATCTATGCTTGATGCGTATCAAGGGTATCACCAGATACAGTTAGCCCCTAAAGATGTGGTCAAAACAGCCTTTGTAACCGTATGCGGCACGTTTGCGTACATAAGGATGCCGTTTGGTCTGAAGAACGCAGGAGCTACTTACCAAATAATGATGGATACAATATTTGAAAATCAGATAGGGAAGATCCTGGAAGTGTACGTGGATGATATCTTTGTGAAAAGCATAAAAGCAGAACACCATTCCAGAGACCTGGAGGAGGTCCTGGCGGTGGTAAGGAAATATAACTTGCGACTGAATCCAGCAAAGTGCACGTTCGGTGTCAAGTAGGGGAAGTTCCTGGGATATATGGTAACCCCAAGAGGAAGCTGTACTAGAAATGGCTGCTCCTACTAGTATAAGAGAAGTGCAACAGCTAAATGAAAGAATCACTGCGCTTAGTCGGTTCATATCAGCTTCAGCAGAAAGAAGTTTCCCGTTTTTTAAGGTGCTGAAAAGGCCAGTAAATTCAAATGGGATGAAAGTTGCCAGAAAGCATTTGAGGATCTGAAAGCACATCTAGCAAGCTTGCCGGTGTTAACTAAACCTATCTCAAGAGAAACTCTGTACCTGTACATATCCGTTGGTGACCATTCACTAAGCGCGGTCCTCATAAGAGAGGAGGGCTCTTTACAGAAGCCCATCTACTATATCAGTAAGGCTTTACAAGGAGCTGAGTATAGATACTCTGACGTGGAGAGAGCTGCCCTGATTGTGATGATAGCAGCGAGAAGGCTGAGGTTGTATTTTCTAGCTCACAAGGTGGTGGTAAGAACTAATTTCCCTTTTAAGCAAGTGTTGAGCAAGCCAGATCTCTCAGAAAGAATGGTAAAATGGAGTGTAGAGCTGGGAGAATACGAGGTAGAATTTGAGCCACGCACGACTATCAAAGCGCAAGCCCTGGCGGACTTTATTTAAGAAACTACTCAACCTGTGCAATGGCTTGAGTGGAAAGTTTTCGTTGATGGATCGGTGACGATTGAAGGATGTGGTGCTGGAATTGTCATAATAACGCCAGACCAGGATGAACTCAGTTTTGCGCTGAAATTTGAGAGTTCAGAGTTTCTAACAATGAAGCTGAGTATGAAGCGTTCGTCAGAGGACTGGAGATGGTAGCTGAGTTGGGAGCTCAGAGGGTCGTTATTCATTCTAATTCCCAGTTGGTAGTTCAGCAGGTCTTAGGAAATTATGAGATCGGGGAGGAAAGAATGGCCAAATAGGTGGAACAAATTAGAGACCTGAGTAAGAGTTTCCAACAATTGAAGATAGAACGAATACCCAGGGACGCCAACGCCCGGGCAGACCGTCTTGCTAGGTTGGCCAGCTCATTGAATGGGCTGATACCTGAAAAAGTAACGTTGCTAAAAATGGCGAGCAGCCGAATAGAAAGGAGCATCCACGAGATAGAAGAAAAAAGTGATTGGAGGACACCCATTCTGCATTTCCTGATAACAGGAGAGTTGCTAGAGGGAGAAAGATCCGGAAAGAAGAGAATCTATGCCAAATATTGTGTGATTCTAGGACATCTGTTCAGAAGGGCCTACTCGCAGCCATTACTTAGATGCGTAACAGAGGAAAAGGGCTTGCGGATAATTAAGAAAGTGCATCAGGGAATAGCAGGATGCCATACGGGGTTCCGAGACCTGATACGGCGAGTGCTGAGAGCTGGATACTATTGGCCTTCTTTGAAAAGGGATGTTGAGGTTTTTGTTAGAAGGTGTCCCAGTTGTCAAAAGCATGGACCGTTGATTCATAGGCTCGCTGAAGAGTTGAGAGTCCAATACGCGGAATGTCCATTTGATAAATGGGGCATAGATCTAGTTGGTAAACTTCCTATGGCAACGAGAAAGAAATGCCACCTCATAGTGGCAGTGGATTATTTTAGCAAGTGGGTAGAGGCAGAGCCCCTATCTTCAATAACAGAAGAAAGTATCATAAAGTTCATATGGAAAAATATTTGCTGTAGATATGGTCTATCCAGAGTGTTGATATCCGACAATGGAATGCAATTCTTTGGAAAGAGAACGCAAGCTTGGTGTAAAGCTAGAAGGATAGAGCAGAGGTTTGCTGCTGTTGCTCACCCGGAGACCCGTGGGCAGGTGGAAGTCATTAATCGGACCATAATAAACGGTATAAAAGCGAGACTGGAAAATGAGAGGTCCCAGTGGGTGGAAGAGCTGAACTCGGTACTGTGGGCATATAGAATGGGGCAAAAATTAGCTACAGGGCAGTCTTCTTTTTTGTCTGGTATATGGCACTGATGCCGTTATGCCAATGGAGGTAAAAGTTCCAACGCATAGAATCTTGGCCTACAATGAAGACCTGAACAAAAGTCTGAGATCTGACAGCTTAGACCTGATTGGTGAGGTGCGAGAGGAGGCACATCAGTGAGCCCTTGCTTACAAGGCCCGCATAAAGGCAGCGTATGATGCAAAAGTAAAGATTAGGAAGTTTCAAGAAGGAGACCTCGTGCTTAAGAGAGCTGATGCAATGCATCCAGTAAGAAAGTTTGAGCCGAATTGGGAAGGACCTTTCGTGGTAACCAAAGTACTTCCTAGGGGAGCGTAAGAGCTTATGAGCCCTGAGGGGTACGTGGAACCAAGACCGTGGAACATAAGTAACCTGAAGAAATACTATGTTTAGGGGCACTTTTGTAGAAATTTTGTCTTGATAGGAAGAGACCTATGTGCCAGGTCTTATCCACACTATTTTGGTAGAATACTTGCTCAGCTAGACAAGTATTCCTGTAATGGCACGAAGAGAGCTTGTTGCAAATAAATAAAAGCTGAGAAGTCTTTATTTTATTTCCTATTTACATTTTGTTGCGTGGTAGTAAGTAAAACAGCAAAGCTGAAATTTCATAATGAGTATAATATTTGGTAGAATAAAAGCAAAGTATTTACTCTAAATGGTTTGATGATGAGGTGAAAGCCATTTAGAGTAGGGGGAGTAGGGGTGTACCTTATACCCTTAGGGGGGCTGAAAGATACCTCGTGAAATCAAAACAAAAAAAAAGAGAGGAGAGAAGAAGTACGCAGACAAGCAAAAACATAATAACAAAATAATTATAGTCGATCAAGCTGCTAAGTATGAAACGCAACACCAGCAAAGTAGGCAAAAGAAAGGAAATTGTTCAGTGCTGAAATACAAAAAAAGTTGTCCAGTACTAAAGCAAACGGAAATATTGTTCAAAATACATAATAACTAAGCTAAGAAATTGGTAGCATCATCAACAGGATCAACCCTCGCAGTCTCAGCAGGCTTGTCCCTAGGAACATTGTCCAGCTCTCCTAGTCCATCACTAGTGACTTGTGAGGTCGCACCAGTTAAGAGTGCATCTGAAGGAGAGGAAGCAATGAAAAATGGATTAATGAAAGAGGGGGAAGGTTGTAATAGCAAACATGAAGATAAGTACAGGGGAGCAGAGTAGGGTATGAGATACCTGATGTCTTAGCAGTCTAGAAGAAGTCCTTCGGAAAGAAGTCATAAATAGATTCAGGTGGGTCAGAGAAGGCTGCTTGTAAGTCGCAAGGTACAGTAAGAGCTTCAAAGGCCTTTAGCATGATGGGGAGCCACCAAGCCGTTCCAAGAGGAGCAGAGGGATCACCTTTAAATGAAGGAGGTGGAGGTAAGCATTTTACTATCGGATCTACCTCTAGGGGCTCTTTGAAACCCAAGCTGCGAGCCTTAGCTAGCACAGTCATGCCACACCTTTTCGCTTGGGAGGCTATGTCCTGGCGAATAGACAGCAGATACTCAGGAGAAGCTTGGAAAGATTCCAAGAGGCCTTGGTGGAGGATTTGCAGTGCCTTCTGGCCTGGAGAGGTTCGGAAAATGTAGCCGCGGCACAAGTGAACCCCTTCGGTGTAACCTGATTGATAAGAAAGGTTGGCAGCATGAAGAAGACTCTTGGTCCCCTCAAGTTCTTTGCTAACTTGAGATAGATGATGACTGAGCTCTGCATTGACATTGCTGAGGGACGCATTTTCCTCGGATAAAGCATACAACTTTCCCTGAGACATGAGTAGTTCGTGGTTTTTCCTCTTCAAATCGTCATTGGCTAGGGAAAGCCTGCTGCTGGTGTCCAAGATATCTTAGTTTTGATATTAAAGGTCCTCATTCGCCTTAGTCAGTTCCTGCAGCTGCACTTGGCTAGCTATTAACACCTCTCTGAGTTTCCCCATCTCCTGCTCTCGAGTATTGTCTTTGAATTGCAATAGCCGACCATGAGCACCGATTAACTACGATAGTACCAAGTGAAAAAAAAAACGTTAAATATTCAATGCAAAGATGTGATAATACTTAAAATAAATGCCCTTTGAAGGTGAGAACGTGGTGATGACGGTACCTGCACCAAAAAATGAGCGCTCTCCTCTTGAAGTTGATTTAGAGAGGGAGAGCTATCTTTAGCTTCCTCCTCCGAAAGAGAGATGGACTGTAGTAGAGAAAGGCACTCGGAAGGAGGTAGTTGGCGAAGTGAGCCAGAGGTTTGGCCTCAGAAGACGTAACCTGATGAATCAGTACCCTTAGGAGGAGAGCCGTTAAGGAGCAGAGTATGCTTGGATTTCTTAGTGGCACCACTGGAAGGCCGACCAAAGGGAGGCCTCTTGAGACCGGTAGAGGTGTTCAACCTTGGTTTTCTCCTTTTGAAATGAGGAAGAAAGCCTGCCAGAAGTAGCCTTATCTTTACTAAAGCCTGGGGAGGGAACATCCAAACTTAGTGATTTAGCGGCTGTTGGCTTGATAATGACACCAGAAGATGCAAAGGGAGCTGATTGAGATTGCGAAGATGTCGCGGCAGTTGGAGGAATTTGACTGGTGGGGTGCAAGTGATCATGAGTCTGGGATTCTTGGCAAGCCTGCTCTTCTAGTAGAATAGCAAAATCGAATTCTTTATCATCAGGAAGCTTCACATCATGAATCCAACTCGTCTCTGTGCAAAACAAAGTGTAAAAATAAAATATGTATATGTGTGCTAGGAGAGCTTGAGAAACAAAAGAGAAAGGTAAAAGGGTAGATGAAACCCACCCTCAATGGAAAAAGAGTGATCTCCTCGAGGTGCTAGCCCAAAGAAGGAAAGTACGCTAGAATCAGATAGCAAGGAAATGAACAGAAAGGCAGCCAACCGCGCCTTTTGAGTTAACTTTTTTAACACTTTGAGGTTAATGGGAGTGATGTCCTTAACAGCAGGGCGAGATTGCTTCAGACGAAGTGACTGCCATGAAGGATGGGCAAAAGGCCAATGGCCTGTTTGGGAGTGACAATGAAGTATTTATCCCTCCATTCCTTCCCCGCAGTACGGGGTACACACAGGTGTTGAGTAGGACCTTTGGGCCTAGCACTAACATAGTAAAAGGCTCCAGTAGGTTTCACGTCATACACAGTCTGAAACAAGGAAGGGGTTGAGACGCCCCCATTTCCGTGGAATAGAATAAAAAAGGTGATGAGGACTTTGACAAAAGAAGGATGAAATTGGTTGGGCCATAAATTATACAGGTCACAAACTTGGGTTACAAAGTCAGGGAGCGGAAACCGCAAGCCCGCCTCTATTTGGTGATACCAAAAGGCTACCGAGGGATGATCTAGTAGATGAGGACGATCATACGGTTCAGGCATGCTAATATCAAACAACTCATCACAATTCAATAGTGACTTTACTAGCGCTAATTCTACAAGAGTTAGGGAGGATTCACCTGCAATAGTATCTAGAGCCATGGCGGGAAGGGCAGAAATCTTTGAGGAAGGTAAAGTGTCGACGGTGGGAGGTGGCGAATTTGTCTCCTTGACCCCTTCTCCAGATGGGGAAGAACCTTCAGTCAAGTTGATAACTTCTTCCAGATTGGAAGCAGACGCTTGGTTTGGAGGGTTCTTGTACGCTATTTGCCGAGAGCGGCGAGCCGGAGGTTGCTTCTTTCTAATCCGGGTGTGGGCAGATGTGTCCGATTGGGAATCTTCATGCGAGGAAAATGGAGGCTGGATGTCACAGGTTTGAGATTCATGCTGATCAGAGATAGTGTCTTCTTCGGAATGAGAAGGAGTTTGAGCCATGAGAGAATTGCAGTAAAAATTAGAGAAAAGGCGAGAGTAAAGGAAAGCGGAGGTGAAAACCCCAATATAAAATAAAGAGGGGGACGGTTGAGTAAAGTAGGGGAAGTTGCAGAGTTTTACCCTCTTTTTTTGCCCTATAAAGTAATAACAAGCTGAGACCTATTTTGAAAATTTAAAATGGGCAGGTTTCCGTAAAGAAAAGTTTGGATTGCTGAAAGGGATCTCACGCTTGATAGTCTTATGAGATTAACTACTCTGTATTTCTAAAAGGAAGACCTTCCGAAATTCAGAGTAGAGGGGAGTAGATAATGGAGACAAAAAACATTCAGGTCTCCAAAAGACCTGAACACTCCACATAGTCATAACAGATACCCTATTGGAGAACTGACGTAGTAACAGAGTTCATACTAAAAGCATAACCTGAATGTTTTATATGGGGTCTCCGTGTAATTTATAAGAACCCCCACTAAAGGCTCACCTTGAGATCTCCTGTGGAGATCTCCTTTCAGAGACCTGTCTAGAAGTCTTTTGTCAAGACCCTTCGCTAGAGATCTGCCTTAAGGTCCCTTATCCAGAACTCTTTCCTAAGTCGTATACCTGACGAACCAATATACTTTAATAAATGCTCACCCGGTACTGTCAGGAAGTACATTGCACCTTAGCCAATAGGATGATAGCACGTATAAAGGTAAAAGTGAAAGAGATGGCAGTGACACAACTTCACCCTCCAGAAAATACACGAGTATTTATATGACAAAACCCAACACACACAACACTTAAACTATTTTCTTGTTACATTCATTTTTACACAAAAAAAAATCCAGAATACTAACTTAAGCATCGGAGGTGGTTCGTCGGGAAACACTCCCGACCCTCCTTTTCTTGTAGAGCTTTGTGAGTTCGTTCCAGCGAGAGGTAGCTCTGGTCGCTGGTGAAGAAAGAGAGATACAGTTTAGGTAGATATCGGTTTTTACTAAATTTCTTATCCTAATTTTATATGATGTATTTTTTATGATGCATTACCTGTATTACCCAAATCTTTCACGAGTCTTTAAGTTCATCTTAATTGAGTTTATGTGCTCAATTGTGTGCCCATGTGTGATAAAATTTTCAAGAAAATATATTTTCTTGCAAATTACCAAAATACTCTTGAAGTCGTAACGTGATTTCTCTTGTTTCGGTTATCCAAATCGAATGTGAGATGAATTGATTGAGCATGAGAATGTGAGTTTGAGTTTGGGTTTGAATTTCGGAAAATTCCGAGGAAATTCATTTTTCAGTGAATAGTAACCGACGACGAGAATTCACTATTCACCGACTGTTTCCGAATTTTGTCAAATTAGTGAATTTTAAATTTAGAATTTATTTTAAGACCATTGGTGCATGTTTGAGAATTTTCTGAGCTTGTTTGAATCGAGTTTGAATTTTATTTCTTTGAGGAAATGAATATGAATAGTAACTTTTTACGTTTTCTTCGTTATTTGGAATTTTGAGCCAAAACTTGGATTCCTAGTATCCTTGATTTATTTGGTGAAGTTAGAGATGAAGTAGAGAGAATTCCGATGTCGAGAAAGAGTCATGGTGAGTTTTAAATCGTTTGAGAGTTTAATGAGAAATTAGGGTTAAATTGCACCTGATAACTTTTTCTTCCGGAGAAAATTATATAGCGTTTTTTACCACCGGGTGCAATTAAATTCCTTATCTTTCTCTCTCTAATATGTCTTGTCGACATAACTCTCTCTCTCAATTTTTCTTTCTTAATCATTTCCAATCTCGAAAAATCTCTCTAAGATTCTCTCTTATCTTTCTCTCTCACTCATCTCTCTCGTCTCTCTCTCCCTCACGGCTATGAACACACACACACACACTATTTCTCTCTCCTCCATTGAAGAACAACCTTCAAGCTCCAAAAATGGCAACTTAGTCTCCGATCATCCAACGACTAAACTAATAAGGTATTTGTAATCCTCTCGTTGTGGTGGTCGATTTAAGACTAGGGTTTAATCATTTCTTTTTCCCTCAAAAATCGGCAGCTTTGTGCCCTATGGAGGAGCTCGATTTTTAGCTTGATTCGGAGCTTAGAATCATGTGGATTGAAGCCCTTTGATCGATCAACCTTTCAAAAGTAGTAAGTGATGGTCCCGAAACGAGTTACTGGTGTATGTGTGGGGGGGGAATACACCAGTAAGGATTTTAAAAAATTAACCTTGAAAATTACTTCAACCGAGTAAAACAGACTCAGTTGGAAACTCACAGCTGAGTAAGCAACCTCAGCTGGAAGAGTGAGGCTGTGCGGAATGTGGTGGAAATTAAAACTCGTTATAGCAACTCACGCTTTTTAGCTCGGTTGGTCAAGAACCAAAATAGCTCGGTTGGTCAAAAACCAAAACAGCTCGGTTGAAAATGTGCAAATGAGTTTTGTATGCTGGTTAGTCAGACAGTTAAGAATGCAACAAAAAATAACTGAAGAGAAATAAACACGAGCACACAGAGATTTAACGTGGTTCGGAGATAACCCTCCTACGTCCACGGGGAGTTGTGAGTCCACATAACTCAGTCCAAGTTCTTCTGGACAGTTCCACACAGCTTACCCGGGCTGTGCAACCGTTGCAATAAGTTTGCAGGTACTTATCAACCTTTACAGTTAAGTTTACGGGTACTTAACAACCTATGTCAAGTTTGCGGGTACTTGACAACCTAACTACTCAATTACAGGAAGAGTAGGGTCCTAAAACCTTTTCAGGTATAAAAGATAAGGTTCCAACTAACAGCTCGAACAAGAAGTGAGCTGGGATCTAACACTCTACGAACTCTCACAAAGTGATGTTCTCAAGGTTCGATCCAAAGACACTCAGACACAATCTAATTCTCTAGAACTCTCAACAAGTGATGTTCTTAGAGGCTAAATCTAATTCAGCTCGAGTAAGGAATATAGTTCTTTCTTTCGCTCTGTCTCGTCTCATGTGTCTTCTCTTGTGTGTCTTCTCACTGAATCTCCAATGAATGGAAGCCTCTATTTATAGGCGGAGAGAATCAACTAGCCGTTGGAGGAGCTGTTGATCTCTGTTCTTTGATAGCGACTGCTTGTCTCTCATCTCTGCAGACTTTCCGGATATGGCATCTGTGCTCTTCTGCTTTCCATCTGAGACAGCCCTGTGTTGGGTCAAATGGGGTAATGACTGAACGGTCAAACCCTCATGTGACTTCCTTTTGAAATTCAAATTCAAACCTTTCTGACAGTCAACTTCGGTTAGTCTGTTGAAAGTCTTGATCTTTATCTGAGTGGTCTTCAGCTGATGTTCCGTTGAACTCTCAGCTGACTTTGAACTTCATCTTGTTGATATTTAACTGATTGAGTTTACAACTGATGTTCCAACTAGAACGCTCAGTTGTCCTTCTTGTATTTAGTCAGTTGGGTTCGAACTCTCAGATGACTTCCTTTTCTTCTGATGTTCTCTTCCTCTCTACTGCTTCTCATCTGATGAACCCTCAGTTGGTTTCCTTCACAACTGATGTTCTGAAGACTTCCCCCTTTTTGCATCGGAACAATGAGCTCTCAATTGTATTTTGTGACAACTGATGTTCTGTCTGAGTGATGCTTTGTTGCCAGCTTCAGCTGGAGACCTGTAAAGATAAAATCTCAACATTGCTCAAACAGCGAGCCTAACTTCTAACATTAGGTTCTGGCAACATCTACTCGGTTGGGGTCAGTCGGTTTTGGAATTCATCAAAACTCATATTAATAAATTTCCCAACAGTAAGTTCTTTGGTTCTTATTTGATTTTAGTGATTAGAACTCAAGAAATCCTCTATTTTCTTCTCTCTTTTATTCGATCAAAATGATCTTTTGAGCAAGGGAATCGAAGCCTCTCTTGTTAGCTTTGATCTTTGATCTTTTGAGTGATTTTTATGCAAAAAAAAATAGGAGTTAAAAATCGATTCCTTTTTCCCTAGAAAATCTACCGAAAATGATGATTTAAGGTGGAGTTTTGATTTTTGTTTTTGTTTTGAGCATGATCAATATGATTATTGTGTGTTTATGTGTACGAGAATTTAAGGAGAAAATCTAAGATATACATATACATGTTAATACCGAAAAATTTTGAGAAATTTAGGTGTTTTTATGTTAATGATTCAAGCATGATTTGAGTGATGGATTTGTGTTCTAGATTAAAATCTAAGAGTTTTGATGTATGAGATTGAATGAAGAAAATAATGAAGTTTATATATATGTGAGAACCGAAAATTTTGATGAAGAATTTAAGAATTTGTTGTTGATGTTTTTAGTTAGATTTGAAGATGGAAATTTAGATAAAGGATGATAAGAAATAAAGAAAAGGAAGAAAGAAATTAATTGTTATATTTTTAACTAAGAGTACCGAAAAATATATATATGAAAATATGGTGTTCTTGAAGAAAGTATGATGTTCTTGATGAAGTTCTTGATGTTCTTCATGATGTTCTTGATGAAAAAGATGATATTTTGATGATATATGGATAGATGATACATGATTTGATGGAATAGAAAGTATTAAAATAAAAAGAAATATAAAAATGAATTTTTAATGATTTTTAGGAATTCTTAATAATCAAATTCTAAATTAAAAGTGATGATCAAGTTTCATAGTTCTTGATGATTCAAGTTAGAATTGACGAATGTGATGAATCGATGAATCGATGAAGTTAAATCAATTGGAGTTTCTTCTTGAAATTTTTGAATTCGAGTTAAGACGAAGAAGTTGTTGAGAATCGAGATTGTTAATGGAAAATCGAGTTTAATTAATAAGAAAAGAGAAATAATGTAAAGGAAAATGAAAATGAGAAGAATAATCGAGTTAATTAAAAGTAACTAGACGTCATTAGAATCTTTTTATCGAGTTAATAAGTTTCCGAGCATGACACATTTTACGAGAAAAAGACGAAAACTTTATTTAATAAAGTTAGTTTTGGATTTTCATCAAATGATTAAAATTATAAATTATTAAAAAGAAAATAAAATTAATTTCATAAAAGTTTAATAATTTTATTTTCTAGAAACCGAGCAGAGTTGAAATAGCATAATTCAATAACCGAGTGTTGGATGGTTAACCGAGTTTATAATTATGATTAAGTACTTAATTTAATTTTCTAGAATTTTCTAGAATATATTATTATATTTGGAAAAATTTTCTTTTTCCAAATAATTATCGAAGTCGATCGTTTATCTGTTTGTGAACGTTCGATTCTTGATCTGAAAGTTTGTTTGTGAATGATTTGAGATGTTAGAACTCGAGAATTAATTTCAATAATTTTCTGAGTTTGTTTAACTCGAGAAATCGAGAAAAACAAGACGTGTGATGTGAATAGTAACTTTCTGTCTTATGTGAAATATTTTATTAATAAAATATTAATAAAATATTAATAAAATATTTAGATATTTTTTTAAATCAAGTACTTGAGTTCAGAGTCTGTTGGTTTAGTACTTGGATAGAATCGAGAAATCGAGAAGGATCGAGTTAGATAAGTTGAGATAAGTTGAGAAATCTGAGTCATGTAGAAGTCCTTCAGTCAAGCGTTAGAATTCGTTTATCGTTTCCGAGAAATAGAACTCGTCCTTACAAGGCTGTTAACCTTGAAAGAACGAGTGAAGTTCGATAGTAAGAAGCGAGTGGAGTCCAGAAGTAAGAAGCGAGACGAAACGAGGTATTACGAGCAAAACCACCGGAAGACAGGTGGGCTTTCTAAACCGAAACTCAAATGATAAATGCGTGTACTATCTATGTATTACGTGTGCTTTTCAAATTGATTGACTTGCCTAAATGTTCTGAATGTTTTGGTATGCAATCATCTACGTGTTAATGTTATTAAGGTCATGTGGACGCACGGGATAAAGGTCCTGTAAGATACGGGACAATGCATGTATTAGTTAAGGTGACTGTGAGTCTTGCTTTAGTTGGGCCAGTCACGGTGTTCGAGGAGGAGGCCTACTTCTCGACACCACAGAAAGATAAGTTGTAGATTGATTCATACCTGAGTATAAATGACTGCAGTCGATTTCAGAAAAGTATGAAAATGTTTTTATGGTTGTCATAAGTGGTAAACTGTTTTTAAACGATTATATATTTAACCCTTGTGATGCAGCAAAAGAGGCAAGTCTAATCATATAGCTCTAATGAGCAGAGTTTCAAATATTTTTGGCATGTGTTCGCTGAGTACGAAGTACTCACGCCCTGCATGTTATTTCTAAAACGTACATCTTAGCTCGGATGAGGAAGGATGCGGTGTGCTTGGGGTGACTCGTTGCTATCCACTTTCTAAATAAATGTTTAAACTTGAGGTTATGTGTCTTCACACATATAACCTTGGGATTTCAAGTCGATGATTATATTCCGCTGCAACTTCATTATTTTTAAAATAACCTTGCCTTGCATGCTCGATCCCTCAAGATGAAAGAGCCCGTAAGCTCAGTAATTTCTTAAATCTTTTCTAAATTTCACTTAAAACTTGTTGAAATCATCTAACGATTCTTCAAATCTACTTCACCACCACTTGACGATTAAATGTTAAAAATTAGCCCACTTACCTTTTGAATGCAAATATTTATTGATAACCAAACCTAATCCTTTGATTGGTTCGATATCCAAAATCTTGACAAATGTCTATTTCTTGAGAAATCATTAATTGATAATCCACTTTATTTGTGAGCATGTTTGGTTGTTTGATCTTATTCTTCAATTATCGAGCATGTTTCTTTGAGTAAAAGTCAGTTATTCCACCTTACTGCCTCTTGCTTTCTAGTCGTTGTAATACATTAGAAATCGGGTTGTGACAAACCCGCATGTATTTGATATTCTTATATTTGTATTCAAACTTATATTTATTTGAATAAATACAATATTTTGTGTTTACACCATGCACGTAAAAACCTACTAAGAATTTCTATAAACACTTGGCATGCAAGAAAGATGATCAATAATTCTCATATGAAAATAAATACAAATCCACAATCAATTAAGAGAAGGTAATTGGGATTAGTAAGCTAAGATCAAATCACCACTGAATCTTCACAAATCCCCAAACCAACTAAAGAAAATTAGCTAAACATAAGAAGAGAAATGACAAAAGAAAAGATAATTGAATGCATAATTAAAGATACTAAAAACCCAAATGGAGAAGTCTTCAATTAAGGGGGGTGTATTGGATTAGCAACACCATAGATTTTAATGTAATTGAACTCCATGGAATTGAACACCATGGAGTTGAATTCAATGGTATTTGGGGGAGTTTGAGGGTGGGGTTTGGGGGATTTCAGGGTGGATTTTTAGGGAGTTCGGCCAAATTGAAATCCACACACACGCGATCGCGTGTTTGCATCGATCGTGCGTGAACCCCAGCGATCGCGGGGTATGCACGATCGCGTGTCTCAAATTGGGGATCGGGAATAAAAATCAACACCCAACCCTAATTGTCCCACCACCACTTTCACTTTCTCTCCTCTACTGCCGTCTCTCCACCGCCGCCTCCTCCATCGCCGCCACAACTCCACCGCCTTCCCTCCTCCACGATCACGAGAAACCCGCGTCTTAAGAGGCATTCTTCTTCTTACACACTATCAACGGTTCCTCAATCCCAAACTTTGAGTCCAAACTCTCTCAAACCCAGTTCCTCCACCGTCGTCTTCCCTTCCCGCCCCATATTTGCCGTCAACAGTGGGAAGGTTGCATTCCGCCGCTGTCAAAACAGTTCGCCGTCGATTTTCTACCCCGCGGTCGCGGCTTTCTAGCGATCGCGCAGAACAATCATTTTCCACGATCGCGTTCTTATTTGGTCGCGTGAAATGGTGCGTACGAAGAACGCCGGCAGTTCTGCTGCAACTGAAGAAGACCCTCCTGAAGACTTCACAGCTAGGTATGAGGCTCCCTTTGAATTGAAATCTAATTGGGAGGGTCTAGTATATGTGAAATTTACTGATAATCATGTTTTATGTCCAAGATATATGGACTGGGGTTTGATTAGAGATCTTAGGATTGAGGCTAAGGTAGTTAAATATTTGAAGGTTTTGGGTTTGGAGACATTTGCTAGAAGTAGTGATAATGTTTCTGCTTATGATGTTTTGTGCATGGAGTTTTTAACTTCACTGAAAATGACTCCTGATAAAACCAAGATTTATGTTCGTATGAAAAATAAGAAGTATTCAATAGGTTTACTGAGAATGAAGAAAGTGTTTGGTTTTGAAATTACTGGCGAACCTGAGAAACCTAGAGGTTTTAATGCTAATGCTGAGTGGAAAGCTTTGACTGGTTATGATAATTGGAATTCCGCTGGTATGTCTAATGGTTATCTTGATGAGCCGGCTTTGATAATCTTGCACAAATTTATTGCGTATAATATCTGTGGGAAGGTGGAGGCAAATAAGGTTAATTCGACGGAACTATTTCTACTGTGTTGTGCTAAGAACGACACTCATGTCTGTATTTCAAGTTTTATTTTTAGTGCTATGCATCAGACACAAACTCGCCCTAGTGCTCATGCATCATTTGGTGCAATTATTACGGGGTTGGCTCATTTCCATGGAGTTATCTCATCCAAAACGGGCCCCCATGATGGTTATGAAGAACTTGAGCCTTATTTCATTGACTCCAGTGAGCTTACTCGGTCTAATATTATAAAAGATCGACACACTTTAATGCCTTCATTTTGTTGCAAATAAGGGTGAAGGTGAAGCTTCAACATCCAGTGGTCAGGAACATGGAGTCAGTGATGAAGAGGAAGAGCAAGAGGAGGATGAGCAAAATGAGACCAAGAGGAGCAGAACACGGAGCACGAAGTGCCACCCGCAACACCCGACGAGCATGCTTATGGGGGTTTCCAGGCTGATTTCCAGTCTTTTTGAGATCATTTTGACTCGACTTTTGGTGCATTTAGGCAGGATATCAATGATTAATTTGTTTCATTGAGGCAGGATGTGAATCAAAGATTCGATGCCCAGGATGTACAATTTGGTGCATTTCGTGATTATGTGTATTCCAGGTTCGATACTCAACATGACGAGATGGCCGCATTGCAGGCCCAATGGAATTCTTGGAGAGCATTCTATCCGCCACAGCCACCCAACCAGTAGTGCGTACTTTTGGTATTTTAGCTTATTATAAATCTTGTATTGTCTAATTTTGTTCCTTTTCATAATGGGCAGAGGGGAAGCAACAAGAGAAGCAGAAGGCATGATCGATGGTGCTAGCGACCAAACATCACCAGCGATCGCGTTGATGAAAGCTTTATCGCGACCGCGGATCACCAGTGGTCACTGGGTTTCTATTTAATCTGGATTTGAACAATTCGAACTATTTATGTTTTATACTTTGGACAATTGTTTTTTTATGTTGTCGAACTATTTTATTTTCCCATACTAAAACTATTTATGTATTTGTGGTTGAACAATTTATTAGTTTGATTTTAATCATGCTTGAGTGAATATTTTATTTTATCTTATCTCATGGTCGCGAGCATGCCGTGGTCGCGTATTCATCTCATAACCAGCGACCGTGGCTTCCTAGCGATCGTGTGAAGTAATCAAAACTAACGATCGCGGTAGTGAGTGATCGTGGATAAGAATTACGTCGAACTCCCGTGTCCAGAGGCCGAAGTTCACAGTGTGTATTTTACACTATGAATTACGTCCAAATCCATGGCAAAGTGAAATACATGTAAATCCATATGATGTTGAATACCATATGAGTTTGAAGGAATTGAAAATCAATGCATCCAATACACCAGGATTTGGAGGGAGTTTGAATTATGTCAAAATCATTGAAACCAATACCACAGAATTTTTAAGGAGTTTGAAATCCATCAATCCAATACCCCTGGATTTCAAACTCGTTAAAAATACCTCAAACCCCACCATCCAATACACCCCCTAAATCTTTAAAACAAACCAAATCCAACCTTCAATGTTGATTACAACTCATAAGCCCTAATTTAAACTTGAAAATGAAACTTTGGGAAGAGGAAACTAAGCTAGGATTTAAGATGCATAGTTTTTTGGGTTAATTCCCTTTTCTATAGAGTACAAGAAGTGCTAATACATAGTAAAAACGTGAAAAGGGCAATTTCGAAAAATATGGCACAAATATGGGCTAACCGGCACCCTAGCCGTGCTAACCGGCGGTCCAGACGTGGGGCGCCGGTTAACCGCCGATTAGCTTTAAGCCTCGTTTCTTTGTGCAGGACAAACCGGCGGTCTAGCCCTGAACCGCCGATTAGACGGCCTGGACCGCCGGTTAGCTTCGCTCGAGCGCCAGTTAGCATTGCTTCTCCTTTTCGTCCGATTTCTTCACTTCTTCATCCCGATTCTTCGATTCTGCTCTTTCTTGAACCTCCACTTTAGCTTAAGAATCCTTATTTTACCTACACACGAGCAAAAACTCCACCAAACGTGATACAATTCCAAAATAGATAACTCCGTATCAAACATATCACAAATTTGGCAAAAGTTTAGCAAAATCTGATGATAAACACGTTTAGTTGCTACAAAAATGAGCGTTTATTAGTGCATATGATCTGATCATAAAAAAAAATCGAAAATACAAAAAAAAAAAAAAATCGGGCGCATGCCCAACACTCGTGTCTCGCAGGAGACTAACTCAAAAAAGAATCATCAAAAGATTATTTATCATTTAATTTCAGTATTTGTATTCATATTTATGTTAAATCGTCATTTTAAATATACTTCAATATTCAATATTTCCATAACTTCCCGCAATAAATATGGAATAATAATCCCAAAATATGAAAATCTTTTTCAATAACTGAATAATGGAATAAAATAAGATCTAGAACGGTAATAATTAAATAAAAAAGTTACCCAATATAAATTATTTTAATTAAATATATATTTTTTCAAAAAGATGAATATGTGTGTGTATGTATTATGAATACATTCAGGAGATCATCTATGTTTACAATAATGAATCTTATTTTCATAAATATTAGTGAAATTTAAATTTAGTAGAAATTCAAGTTTCTCTATTTTTCATTAAAAAATTCTAGTATCTAGTATCGTTTTTCAATAAGCCACAACTCGTGAAGAGTCTATATAAATATTAAAAATTAATGTGCATTTTTCATCTCACAGTTATTTTTCTACATCATTTTAAATTGACCAATCAATTGATCAAAGAAATAATTTATTTTATTAAATTTTTTAATTTGATCAATTAATTAATTAGCTAAATAAATAGTTAATTTGGCCAATTAGTTAATTAATTGGTTGAATATGTAGTTTTGTTTTTAAAAAATTAATTTTACCAATTCTTAATATGTGAATAATAATTTATTTAATTTGATAAATTATTAAGTAAATTAATTAATCAGTTAAATAAACAATTTTAATATTTTTAAAAATATTATTAATTTGACCAATCATTGTCAATATAATTTCTTTTAAATCAATTCTAGAGATGTTTTTTATACATCAATCCACGAGTCAATACTAAGTTCATTTACATTCAATATTTTATAAGATTATACGTATGACTATATAGATAATCGATCATAATATCTGGTATTCATAAATTTCATATTTCTAATATTGTAAATCTTAAACTTTTCAAATTATGATACTTAGGAAATTAAACGAACAATAATTAACTTATATTTCACTAAGTTATTATAGTTATTTTTGTAATTTTAAGAAATTATTAATTATGATTTTATTGGGACCATATAATATAAGGATCTTCTGAAAAATTATTATCTTATTCATTTAATGAGATTATTAATCTATCCAGTAAGGAGTTTACACTATAATTGCATCGAGATAAACATGGATAGAACAAGCCATTTCCATCAATTTTACAAGTAAATAACTAAATTTACAATCCAAAACAAGTCACAAATTCAAACAAGTCATAAATTTAGAGAAAATAAATCAAAGAAAACCTAAATTATACGGAAAACATAGAGAAAAACTTTTATATTAAAAAAATATAGTTTCATAAAAATTTAATTATGGGACAATTCAAAAGGAAAATGATACATTGTTTATGCGATTATGGATTTGAGGCCTCCCTTAATTTGAGTTCCTATTTGAGGCGCTCTCTCTCCATCCACCAATTTTATTTATCTTAAAGTTTTATTTTAAATATTATATATATATATATATATATATATATATATAATTAGTAAAGGTTTTGATTTATCCCAAAATCCAACTGATCCCAACCAAGTAGATGAAAGTCATCAGTCTAACTTAGCTAGAGCTAACTTTTGAGCGTAGGAATTTTTATCTTTACAGAATTCGAGCAGAAGACGTCAGCCAGACTGAAGAAGTCAGTTCGTGAAGAACTCGGTCGGACCACAACTCAGTTGACTCCATAATTGAACCATGCAACTCAAGCATGAAGAGAAGTTATGTTGAAGTCAGAATTCACAAAGCTGAGAAGAGAAGATTTTGAAGACGATGAAGACAGAAGAGTTGAAGTCCAAACTCAAATCTACTCAGAAGCACAAGTCACCTTATAAACTTTCTATAAATGGACAGATAGCAGAGACGCGCAAAAACCCAAGGTCACCGTTACCATTTTAGGAAAATTTGCAATAAAGCAGGTGGAGTGTCATGCTTTTGGCAGAGATCAAACAGCTCTTTCTAACAACTAATTAGATCTCCCTCTACATAAACAACGGTCTCCACATTGAAGAAAGAGAGAGAGAGAGAGACCAAGGGAGAAAAACTCAGAGTGAAGTGAAGAGTAAAGCAAAGCAAATGACAACTACTCTCTCCAGAGTGAGAACAACCAAGTCAAAGAATCAGTAGAAGTCAAGTGTCTACACCTCCTCCTGTTCTTTCATTTAACCTCTCAAAAAGCCCTTTCTTTGATCGAGTCTAAAATATAGGTTCTTGCAAATTTATTTCTGAGCAGGCTCTCTCCCAAAAGATCGAGTTACTAAGCCTTACGAAGAAGCCTCGAGTTCTCTCTGTGTAGAAGGCTTCATAGTTAGAAAAACTCCCAACCCCAAAACCTCAGGTTTGTCTTTGAACCCACAATCAAAGACACTAGGTCCCTTAGAATCCGCAATCTAAGACTATGTCCCTTAGAACACGCAATTTAAGACTAGGTTGTACACTTGCCTGCAAAAGTGTTGTAATCGAATTGGTTAGGTTGCTTGGTACCCACAAATCAAGTGGAACGTTTGATAAGCACGTGTAAGCTTATCTAGTGGATTACTTCCCCGAAAAGGAAGTCGTGGATGTAGGAGGTTAATCTTTGAACCACGTAAAAATGTTGTATCGTTTATTTTTAGTATTTGCATTTCAGTTACCGAACCAACTGACTCTGCATACAAATTGCATACTTACAAACTGCACTAAGTTTTGGGAACTTGACCTTCCCCGTTTTCATAAAGGTTTCAGTTTAAGTAACGAGCTTTAATTTTCATCAACTTCCGCATAACTTAACTCTCTGAAACCTCAATTATATTATACAGCAGACCCTCAACCAAAGAAATCAGTTGTGCACCTGACGCTGTGATTAGATCCAACTAATTTTCTTAGTTCTTGAGCGAACTGACATGAGCAGTTAACTCAGTGAAAAGATTTCAAAATCGAAAAATTGCTACTGATGTATTCCCCCCTCCACACACCATATACTCATTACCGGGACCATCAATATATATATTCTATTATTACAAGATAAAATTATAACTTTATATTTGTGTCGATTGATATTATTTTTATTATATTTTTTTCCTCTTCGTTCAGCGAATTGTGAATTTACATGACTGCAAATTTGTAGTTCTCGGGGCACTTAAATTGAATAAATTTTACTGATTCATGAATGTTAATATTATAACTAATTAATTCAAAGCTCAAAATTTCATGTATAGTTTATTACTCAAAAATAGTCTCATTAAAAATTTAATAATGAGACAACTCAAAACGAAAAGTGAGTAATTTATAGTGGGGCAATCTAAAAGAAAAGTGAGAGGTTGTGGATCTCGTGAAAAGAGAAAGAAAGGAAAGCTTATTTCTAAAAGTGAATTTTGAAAAGGCTTATGGTACGGTGTTGTGGGATTTATTAGACAAAATGTTGACGGCCATGAATTTTTGCGAGATATGGCAAAAATGGATCCAAGACTGTCTCTCTTCAGTAACTACTTCTATTTTGGTTGATGGAAGCCCGTCTGAAGAGTTTGCTCTTCAAAAAGGTCTAAGACAAGGAGATCATTTATCTTCTTTTCTTTTCCTTATTGCTGCGGAAGAGCTTAGTGTTCTTATGCGTCGGGCTGAAGTCTTACGATATTTTGAAGGAATCGAAGTAGGAGGAGAAAAGGTTGTGGTAAGTCACCTGCAATTTGCTGATGACACGATCTTAATGGGGAAAGCTTCAGAAAGCAATGCGATGACTATGAAGGGAATCCTATGACTTTTTGAACTTGCTTCAGGTTTAAAGGTGACTTACTCCAAATGCCGATTTTTGGTCTTCACATTGGCAGTTCAAAGAGTATTCAAATGGCTAATATCGTTGGGTGCAGAGTTGAGGATCTCCTTTTTACCTATCTTGGCCTTTCAATTGGCGCAAATCATCGAAGAAAAAAATGTTGACAGCCTTCCATTGATCGATTCTGATGGAAGTTATCTGGTTGGGAAAAGAGAGAGTTTTCCCCTGGCGGACGAATCACCATTCTCAACTCGATTTTTTCTTCAATGTCGTTATATTATCTCTGATGGTCCCGATACGAGTTCTGGTGTATGGGGGGGAGGAATACACCAGTTAGGAATTTTAAAACAATCCCCTGAAAATTATCACAACCGAGTAAGATGACTCAGCTGGAATTACAACTGAGTCAGAAAAACTCAGCTGGAAGAGTGGTGCTGTGCGGAATGTGGTGGAAATAAACTAACTCGTATAAAATAACTCACGCTCAGAAGCAAGGTCGGTCAATAACCAAATCAGTTGATATGAAAAGATGCAGTTTTGAGTGCAGGTTAGTTGGTCAGTTGGATATGCAATAAATAACTGAATAGAAAACACAAACACACAAAGATTTACGTAGTTCGAAGAGAACTCCTACGTCCACGGGGAGTTGTGAGTCCACACAACTCAGTCCAAATTCTTTAGGACTGGAACCACAAAGCTTACGCGGGCTTTGCAACCGTTAAGATAAGTTTACGGGTACTTATCAACCTTACAGATAAGTTTACGGGTACTTATCAACCTATCTACTCAATTTCGGGAAGAGTAGGATCCTAACAACCTTTTAGAGGATGTGTATAAGGGTGGGTTTCCAACTAATAGCTCGAACTAAGGAGTGAGCTAAGATCTAGGCTTGAACAAATGAAGACTCAAACTAAGATCGAAAACACCAAGACAGATTCTAACACTCTATGAACTATCAACTAGTGATGTTCTTAGAGATTAATTGCAGTTTAGCTCATGTGCAGGATATTGTCTTTCTATTGCTCTTTAGTCTTTTCTCGCACTTGTCTGATATCTTGATGAATGAATGAAGGCCTCTATTTATATGCGGAGAGAATCAACTAGCCGTTGGATGAGCCGTTGATCTCTGTTCTGTGAAAGCGATGGCTTGTCTCTCATCTCTGCAGATTTTCCCGATTTGGCAACTGTGGACTTCTGCTTTCCATCTGAGACAGCCTTGTGTTAAGCCAAATGAGGTAATGACAGAACATCAAACCTTCACGTGACTTCCTTTTTGAAATTCAAATCTTCAACCTTTGACTTTCAACCTTGTTTAGTCGGTTGAGAAGTTTTGGTCTTCATCCGAGTGGTCTTCAGCTGATGTTCCATCTGATCGATATCTTCATCTGACCTTCTGTCTGAATAGGAACAGTTGAACCCTCAGTTGCTTTGAACTTCATGTTATCGATCTAACTGATTGAGTCTTGCAACTGATGTTCCATCTGAATAGTTGGCTTGAATGTTTCACAACCGAGCAGTTGTCTTGAACGCTCAGTTGTCTTTCTTCCATCTGATGTTCTAACTCTTGAACGCTCAGTTGTCTTTCTTATATCTTTCCCCTTGAACTCTCAGTTGTCTTTCTTACATCTGATGTTCTATCCGAGTAAAGCCTTGTTGCCGTCTTCAGCTGGAGTCCTGTAAAGATAAAATCTCAACATTGCTCAAACAGCGAGCCTAAATACTAACATTAGGATATGACAACATCTACTCGGTTGGGGTCAATTTGTTTTGGAATCAATCAAAACTTTACTTAAATTTCCCAACAATCTCTCATTCTTTAAAGCACCTGTGAGTGTCATTCATTCCATTACTAAAATCCAAAAGAATTTTTTATGGGGGAGAAAAGAAAATAAAAACAAAATTTCTTGGGTTAAGTGGGAAGATCTGTGCAGATATACGGTTGAAGGGGGTTTTGTGTTAAGAGATTTGAGGGTGTTTAATTTATGTCTTTTGTGAAAATGGGTGTGGAGATGGTTGCAGGAGTGGTAACTTTTTATGGTTTAGAATTCTCAAGTCTATGTATGGTGCTTTGGGTAATGATGAGATTCTTGGGTGTAAGAATAATTTGAAATCTTTGTAGCGGAGGGATCTCATGTCTATATGGAATGGGGTAGAGGGAAAAAAAATTGTCAAAATTTATTATTTTCGTTAGGAGAAGAAAATGTTGCTCGTTTTTGGGAAGATCCTTGGGTGAAAGGAGGGGTTGTTTTGAGGGATAAACTTTCTGCTCTTTTTAAGTTGTCGTTACAAAAAAATTGTAAAGTGAAGAATATGGGTATTAGGAGGAATAATTCTTAGGTTTGAGATTTTAAATGGGTGAGAGTGTTTAATGCAAATGAAATGAAAGAATTCTTGGAGTTGTGGTGTCTTCTTTGCAGGTACAACATGAATAAATTGGAGCCGGATTCATTTACTTGGAAAAGCTCAAATGATGGGGTGTTTACAACGAAATCAATGTACAACTTCCTCTTCATGGCGATCTTTGTGGAGGAAAATGTGGACTCGTTGTTGGCCAAGTTATGGTGCAAAGGTGTTCCAAGTAAGGTCTTTCTTTTCTTTGGAAGGCTCTACGAAATAGAGCTCCAACTAGAGATAATTTGGAAAAAATGGGATTGTTTTAGATGGTCAAGATAAAATGTGTATTTTATGTTCATAACCTTTGGAGGGCATTGATCATCTATTGTGCTCATGCAATCTTTCTTATGATGTGTGACGAAAGTGTTTTGGGGCTTGATATTCAAATAGCAGGATGTAACGTTCTTAGAAGTCATTATATGCAATTTGTTGGCATCCAAACAGAAAGGGCGAAGAAGAAGATCTTGAATATTATTTGGCAATGTGTTTGTTGGAGCATTTGGAAAGCTATAAATGATGCCATTTTCAACGGGATTAAACCGAATGTGGAAAGCATTGTGGAATGAGTCAAGTTTAGATCTTGGAGGTGGATTCATTTTTCTATTCTTCTTTTGTTCATTCTTCATGATCGGTGTTCTAGTCCGATTGCTTGCATTCCGTTTATTTTTAAATGAGACGAATTTTTGTAAGAAGGTTGTTCTGTAAGAGATTCGAGTACCCTTTATACTCGTTTTAATATTAATCTTTCTTTGACTTTTCAAAAAAAAAATAGTGGGACAATCTTTAAAAAAAGTGGGTCGTTAATAACGTGAGAGATGATTCTTCATGCTATGATTTGTTCGAAATATCATTTCAAGATTAAAATTTTAATTATTTTTATATTTATTTAGCGCAATAGATTGTGTCTTTTGGATTTAAAATATGTAATAAGTAAATAATGGAATAACACATATTATTTAAATTTGAATAAACTCATTTAAACATCTAATTTATATAATATTTACTTTTATGTTCAAAATGTGTGTGTATATATATAATTAATAATGTTTTTTTTCTATCACATATTATATTTAATAATTTTATTAATTTATTAAATAATAATTTTTCATTAATTGCCTACAGGCTACACACTAATATATACTCTCTCTGTCCACGAAATGGTTGCCACATTGTGGACGACACGGGTTTTAAGAAAAAGATAGGTAGTAGTGAATTATAGTGAGTATTGTTGTGAGTAGAGTAAAGGTCTCATAATAAATATGAGTGGAATAGCAAAAGTGGCACTCATTTCGTGGACAAACTTAAGTAGCAAAAGTGACAACCATTTCATGGACCTAGGGAGTTTATAATAAAATAAAACCACTTACATTAGTGATTTTTTAATGAGATTTCACTTTAGAGAGAAGGGAGAAACTTCGGGACAAATGTGAGATATTAAACTTGGAGACGGAACCCAAGTGTTATTTTTTACGCTTATTAGTATGTAACCCGTCGAAATTCGCTAGGGTCACTTAACATTATAATATTTTATTTTAAAAATATAATTAAATAATTTATTTAAAATTATAGTATGATTGTGAATCACTAAAAGAATTATTAAATTACATACAAATGAAAAGAATTCAAGTGAAAAGGGGGGTTATATTCGCTCGCTCACCAGCTGCTTTCAGCTGTAAGGAAATAAAAATACATCAAAGTAAACAAATGCATAAAATAAAAAATGATTAGTTATTAAAATAATTAATTTTGTGAATACCTCACAATCTGTCGAAAATTTCATCATAAATCACGTTAGTTATTGTGTCATGCGCCTTACCGTTATCATCACTGATCAAAAATTGACACTTGTTTTGCTAGTGACTACTGACTCATGAGATAGTAACGTACAACTGAACATGACTAAAAATAAGTTTCTACAGGTACAAACCCACGTTGGAAAGAGATTGGCTCTAACTATTGCTTATGGTCATAGCAAAGCAAACTGTCACGGGGAACTGCTTCCTCTAGAACCAAATTGAAAATTTAGTAAAATCCGAAGGTTCATGATTATTCTTGTGATTGAAAATTTTTTGTTCGCATTGTTTCCTGCAATTAATTTGGCTTCAATTAAGAGGTCCCAAGTTTAATTACTATCATCCTTGTGCCATTAGAAAGCTTATTCGAGAATTAATATTTCTAATAAACATGATGACACATTCCTCCATCAATTTGATTTCGTGACTGAGCAATCCCGAACACTTGATTGTGTTGAGATATTCAACTGAGAATACATCATCATCTTTGATCAACTTCTCCATCCGTTTTGCATATGTTGTTCGCACTAAGGTATATACTCTTTCTTTGTCGGGCATTTTAGACATGACATGATCATTGATCGCATCAACTGTGTCATTGGTAGGGGTCAAAATAGCTCTCTTTGAATAAAACTTCGGATTATATGCAATACGCAATATGTCTGGGTACATATTTTTCACTATGGCTGTAACAGGACCTGATGCATACCGTATTAGAACATCTTCTGATAATGTCACATCAGCTTGGCCATCACCAATACCATCGCCCACATTAAGTATCCAATATTATCACCTGCAACATCATGTTCTTAGTTAAGCATAGAACTTCGCACAAATTTTAAAGTGGGGATGAGCTTATTGAGGCATGCACGATGTCATGTCGACTTCGGTTAGAAATGACCGACATGATCTGTCTGAAATCGCCACCTAAAACGACAACCAAATCACCAAATGGCAAACAACTCCTATCGAGCAATTGCATAACACTCGCAGACTCTTATTGACTGCTTCAAAACAATATCTTTAAGTTATCGGGTTTGCCGGGTCGAATCCGTCTCACTCTATGCATTGAGTGCACCCAACTCCAGCCCATAATGATTTTTTATGTAGGCCCCATGTTACTGTATATTTAAAAAAATAACCAATTTAACTCCATAATTGAAAAATAATTAAAATTATAGTATTAATTACTTCCCAAATAAGGCCTAAACAGAATCATTACGCCCAACAATTAATTAAAAAGACCTAATCCATAAGCCCATCAAATAGTAAAACCCAAGCCCAAATCCTTTATTTATCACTCTCATCTGCATCTCCGATTCTCCGCCTCCTAAGAGCATATACTACGGGGGTTGAATTAGACCTAGGTTGAAGCACTGGGAAACGTGATTTTAATAATTTGTGGTATTGAGTTAGATATAGGTTGATTTTCGCACTACAATGGAGTTGAGTAAGACCTAGGTTGAAGCACTGAGAAACGTGATTTTAATGATTGAATAGATTTTATTTTGTTGTTATTTTTTTTATTTATAATAAATATTATAAAAATAACTTAATTAAATTCAAAAAAAAAATTAATCAGAAAATTAAAAAAAAAATACATCGGACCAATGGAGTCACGCCACGTGTCCCCATGTTGCTGACTGGCGGAGTCGAAGGGTGTGTTGAAATTTAGACACACCCTTCGACACACCCTTAGACACAGGGGTGGGTCTAAGCTCCACTATAGCTTAGACATAGAATGTGTCTAGATGTGTCTAGTGCCTTCGACACCCCTCTATAGAATTCCGTAGTACATGCCCTAAGTCCTACCACTACTCTCCCCTCTCTGAAAAGCATAGAAAACCCTCTCCATTCGACAAAAGCATACAATACTTCCTCCGTCAAACAATAAACATTTCATTTTTTTTTTTCTCTTTGTATCATTTGAATTACCATTATTTTAATTTTCCATCTCAAAACTCTTCAAAAAATAAATAATTAAATAAATAATTCCATCTCAAAAAGAAATGAGATACTTTTAAGTACAGAGGGAGTACATAAATCATGGTGTAGTGTATTATAGAGTATTTGATTATTGCCGCCACTTATAAGAATATGAATTAAATCGAAAATAATTTGCAAAAAAAAAAAGGAAAGAAAGAAACGTTAGATAAACTGACATGTAGCCAAAAGTATCAAATGTATTTCTTTAGTTTTTACTTCACTGGGTAACTAACAAGCTTGATATCATGAGCTTGGCTAATGTTAAGTTCAACTTTAACTTGTGTATGTTAACAAACCTCAATAAATAAATTTAAGAAAACTTAGTACCTGCAAGCAAAATTGAGGAAGTTCTTGGAATCATTTATAGTGGACGAAAGATCCGCCATGTGCAATAGCTACGTCATCAATATTTTATCTTAAGCAGTTTTATTCTAGTGTGCGATTACTTTTAGTTGTAAATTTATCATTGCAAAATGAGAGAAAAAGAAGTATGAAAATATTACATTTCTATTCTTTTCTGATCACATATTTACTAGGATGGAAAAGAAAAAATGATTATTCATCATGTCTGAAAAAATTTAAAATCAAAATAAATGTGTGAAAAAAATGTAAAAGTCTAGAAATATTTGTATTCAACCCCTTTTCATCAAAGTAAATCACCCTTAGTTAAAGGAATTTTTTCTTGCAGTGATTTGGTTCTGCACACATGTTATTCAAACAACTCTCTTTAATAATGTTGTAATCTATAAATTATAGGTAAAATCAAATATTTAAGGTTATTCTAATTAGAGTTACTATTCGATTCAAACTAAATAATTTAATGAGCCAAGTTTTAATCACTTAATGGGAATCTGTCCTAGGTTAATTAGGACGTTATAAATAAATAAATAAATAAATAAGAAAATAACATTATCCGATATGGCAAGTGTGTGGGAGAGAGAGAGAGATGATTATGCATTTCCAAGGTGACGCAGGAACAAAACTATTTTTGTTTTTGACCAGAGGAATAAAACTATACTTAAAGCAACTATTGTGTTATTTCAATATAAATAATTATCTCAATCATCAACATATAAAATATTCTCAAGCAATGATCACTTTGTCATAATTTAGAGACATCCGCTTCAAATGTCCCATTTCAATTATTTTTCTTCACTTACAAGCCATTCAACCTTTTCGAAAGCTTGAAACATTTATGTAAAAAAGAAATCGATAATCTAACTACTTAATGATGTCCCATACATCATAAGTAAATTTAAATTTGTTTTCCTTTATTTTACTTGGTTTTATTTCTATATATTTGTTTCACATCACAACCATAAACCTCCACTACTTCCATTTTAATATCACTCAAAACTTTTTTTTACTAAGGTATCAAATTAAACACTATACCGTTATAATGGTAAGACCTCTACACACATACATATGGGATTACTACACCACCATGTAGGTGAGACTACCACCACCATATAAGATGAAAATTTCTATATCCCATGCAAACGAAATTGAACCCAAAATCTCTTGCAAGGAATTATGCCATCATAATTACATAAACATAATACATTCTATACAGTGTCTAGATAAAGGCAAATCTATATATATATATATATATATATATATAGTGTGGAATTATATTCAGTAAACAATTTTTTTTCTCTTACATAAATCACTACACCATTACCTGTACATCACCACACAGGGTGGAACAACTATTCCATCATAAGATGGGAAAAATAAACTACACTGCTTGCAAGAGCAATTGAACCCAAAACCTCTCATTAAAGAGAGATTTGTGGTACCTAAGCCAGCCAATTGAGCTAGGCCTCGTCGGCGTCTTATATATTGTATTAAGCTCCTTATATTCGTTAAATTTAAAATGAAAAAGGTATCATCTTCTTTAATTTAAACACACTCAACAAAATACATATAGTAAGACTTTATGACTCCACTACATATTAAATCTTATCGTCAAATTGCCCATAAATAATCAAACCAATTAATAAAGAATGCAAGTAAAGCAAATTGAGTAGTCCAAATTACAAAGTATGTTAGGGCAATCAGTAAAGAGAACATATATATCTACATAGAGAACTAAATCCAAAAACCTTTTGTGAGCATCAATAATCTCGTTTCGTCCACATTATTATTATTATTTTATTTTATTTTTTACACTGTATTATTTTTATTTTAATATATTAGAAATTGTTATTGACGTTCTTATAATTACACGAGTATTTATAAAAATCAAATCTCAATTAATTCATTTTCCCCTTTAACTTCACCAAAATGAATAATTAGAATTAATCAAGCTTTAATTTTTACGTAATTGTACATGTAACAGTCTTAATAATAATTTATAAGGTAAGAGAATAAAATAATATAAAAAAATGAAATAAAGTAATGGACAAATTAAATGGAAGAGATTCTTATGAAAGGTGTATAACATACCACTTCTCAAGTATAAACAATATTAGAATTGAAAAATATACAAATATAGGCTCATGAAATATGCTCATGGAAGATGAGAGCGGACCATTACCATATATGATATATATATGCCTTTGATCAGTTTTAATTTTTTTTTTTCTAATACATATATAGTTTGAAACTGCCGTGGGGTTCATTAATTGTATTTAATTACGCTGAAGACTTTTAATGTTTTAATTATAATTGGTCACATCAAAGAGCATAACAGCATTATTCATTATTTCGTGCCAACATTCAGTTTTCGTGAGCTTACTCCTCATTTCCTCCAAACCCAAATTCCAAAAGCATAACAAGTTTCAGAAAGCTTAAATATTTCAAATAACGTAACACAGAAGCTGCAGATTTCAGTCTTTATTTTGAATCACATTTTTCTTGATTCAGAATCTACAAGCAAGAAACTGCGTAGAGGAGAGAGAAGAGCAGAGAGACATGACCGATCTTAAGGTAACAAAACAGAATTCTTCCAACATATTTTCATTTTTTTTTTCTTTTTTTAAATTTCTGTTTTTAAATCAGACCCAGTTTCTCGAACATTTTCCGGCTTGCAGATTGTCGTAGTCATCGATAAAATTAATTCAAAAACGATAATTAAGACTGGAACGTAAATTAGGAGTATAATCTTAATGCAAGTGATTAATCTTCTCAATCCCCATTATAACTAGTAATGAATAATTAATCTTTTAATTTGTTGTTGTTGCTGCTGCTGCTGCAGGATGACGATGCTGGGGCCAACTATTCCCTCGACTTTCCGATACAAGTTGCATTTTACATCGCAATAACGGGTAACTTTTTTACTATAATTTGAAAGTCCGCACGAGATCTTCTATTTTCATAATACTTTATATCACGGCCACAATGTAAATTAGGCTTATTTTCTTGTTAGAATTAATCGAATTGGGGACGTTAATTAACAGATAATGTTAATGCTTCATTTATACATTTGTTAATTGTTGCTTGCAATAAGGTCTTCTGATAAAGAAATATTGAAAATGAATAATAGTTTCTTGATGTTACACGCGCGACTTAATGCTTGGTGCCGTTGAATTGTCGCAACACTACGTATTGGAATCTTGCGTACGTAGTTGTACTTTATCATATACCCCTAAATGATTAAATGAATTAATTATAGACCCATAGTGTTGTTTGTTTGTATTGAAAATGTCAAGAGATTGATAAAACAAACTATGATTCGAGCTCAGTCAAAATTAAATTATTTTCTTATATTTATAGATAATTGTTGTAAAAAAAAAATTAACATTTTTTGGTATAGCGGGTAAAACGTGACATCAATAACATAATTCTTTTTATTTTATAACTTTTAGCTTATTAATTGATGCTGACGATATAAGGTGATATATGACATTAATTTGATCAAAAACGAAAACCGTGTGAAAATGGTAAAAATTACATAATTTTCACAACAATTATCCCTTTTATTTACATTTTCAAACATGCCATATAATTGAACCAGCAATTATTCATTATTCAACTATATTGAACTTGAATAATACGACAATATTAATTTAGTTTGTGGTGGTGGAATTTCAGTAACATTCTTGATGGTAATCGGGTTGATAGTGAAACTATTGTGGAATTGGGACGACGCCGATGATGGCGGCGGCGGCGGAAGAGGTAGGCCGAGTGAGACGAGTGGTTTATTGTCTTCAAAGGCGGAGGGATGGTTCATATCGTATGGGACAAGTGAAGAGGATATGGAGTCGGGTGGTTATAACAGAAGTTGCAATTCATCTTCGGACGATTTATATGATGGAAAGATTTGTGTGATTTGTTTTGATGATCAAAGAAGTTGCTTGTTCATGCCTTGTGGTCATTGCATTACATGCTACAATTGCGCAAAGAGGTAACATCCCCTTCCATTAATCTTGCAAAATTAATTACATTGTGTCGTCTTTTTATCGTTTATTTGTGCATGCATGTGTGTATTGTATATTTGACATCGAGTATGTTGTGTTTTGGTGCCTGGTGTGCATCATTTTATCTTTTCTTAAATCTGACATTCTTATTTTTTTTTTTAGAATAATGTTGTACTTGTTAGTTAGAGAGTTTTTTTTTTTTTTGAGGTATATATACTAATATAATCAAATAAACCGCTACACCACTATATAGGTGAGACCTTTACACCACAATGTGGACCACACCACCACGCAGAGTGAGACAACTACTCCACCATAAAGTGGGAAATAAACTACACCGCTTGTAAGAGGGATTGAACCTAAGACCTCTTATTAAGGAGAGACTTGTGGTTGTTAGTTAGAGTTTATTAATTATACCGAACTAAGATATATCACTATTTCTTAGCATCTTCAATTTTATTATGAACGCAGAAAATATTGCGCTTTGTACCACATACTACTATCGACATAAAATCTTGCTGAATCCAAATTCATTCTATTTTTGACACATAGCTCTAATATTAATCAATTATTTTAACTAAAATAGGAATTATAATCTTCAACGTCACTTTGTAAACACAAAATATGTTGTATTTATTCAATAAATATAAATATGAATACAAATATACGAATTTCGAATATATGCGGGTTCAATCTCTATTTGATCCTCTGATTCTTCTATTCACTTTGACCCTCGAACGATCTTCAAGTAGCCTTTGAGATTTGATGTAGAAGTATGCCTCTTAGATCTCCTTGGACTTGATAGCCTTTGAGATTTGATAAGAAGTATGCCTCCTAGATCTCCATGGACTTGATCTTCAAGCTTTGTAACGTTGATACGGATGACTTTCGTCTTGCTTCCGAAGTAAACGTTGAGCTTTGATCTTTGTGCTTGATGACGTTAACTTGAGTTTCGGGGTTGATGGCGTTGACTTGAGCTTTGGGATTGATGGTGTTGATGCGGAGGACGTTCGCCTTGTTTCCGAAGTAAACGTTGAGCGTCGAGCTTTATAACGTTGACGTGGAGGGCTTTTGTCTTGTTTCCGAATCAAGTGCCACTTGAGATATTTTCACCGAAGAACGCGTTGGTTCCTACGAAGAACGCCTTGAATTTCGCCGGGACACCTTGAATATTGAGCGAGAAAACTTGGAGAAATTATCTCTTCAATTCTTGAGCACTTGAAGATGATTTTTAGGTGTGATTTGAAGTTGTGTGGATACCCCTATTTATAGTTGTAGGAAGAGAGAAGTTGAGTGGGCTTTGGACTCCATCATGGGCTTGAGGGATGAGGTGGCGCAATCTCATTGGCTCTTGAATATTGATGCATATCATTTACTTGTTGCCAAAGAAATAGATATTTATCACCATATAAAGACATATTTATCAATTAAATAACTTATATTAATATGAATATGATAAGATTCCATAATAAAGTAAGATATTAAAATCAATAAAATATATCATTAAATTTTGATATCTACACACTTCAATACTATTTTAATTTTGATGTGGTTTCTCCCTAGCAAGGTTAATTTTCTGATATTTATTCTAGTCAAATATTAATTCATAAAGTAAAAGGATTAATTATGTGTGGCTTAATTAATTTAATTTCCTTTTGCAGGATTATAACTGAAGAAATCAAGAGCTGTCCCATATGCCGGACATATATTGACAAAGTAAGGCTGTTGCATATTTTCTGAAATGGTTTCCTTTTTTTCTTTTTATTTTCTTTTACCTTTTAATTTTTTGTTTGTAGTCAGTTTGATATAAATTGCTATTTGTCGATCGAGATTGATCAACATGTAATTGTTTCATATAGTCCCCTAATCTGTCTTATATCTGAACATTTTTTTTTCTCTCTCTCTTGAAATTAAATAATCAACTCAAATTTATGTAAAAGTATTTATTTAGTATGGTAAAAATATGTTAAACAAGCAGTCTACTAAGATGAAATTAGCTATATATAGGGGTGCAACGTGTGTATGAGTATGGATGGTGTCATAATACTAAATATTGAAGCTTAAAAATTCGATCCTAATAATTAATAATGACATCGACTGTAAACAAAATTTAGGATTCAAATCCCACTGCTCCCCTTTTTTTGGAGTAAAAAATGAACTTACAAACTGAAAGGCCAAATAAAGTCTCAATATAAAAGAAATAGAGAGAGAAGAGAAATTAAACTAGGAGGCAACAAGCTAGGTCATTCAAATATTTAAAGCGTCTAAATGTTCAAAGTATGTGAATTCTAGCTCGCAATGAAATTCATGGTTTGCATTGCCTTCGAGTGCCCAGCGCGACAATTATAAATGTAGAAATTAAGAACTATGTTGTAAATATCTATTAGTTGAGTGACACCCAAGCAAGTGAGTTGCTTGGTGACCAAGTAATTAGTTACTTGATGGCGAAAACTTATATCAAGACTCGTATTACTTGACGTGAAAGTAACATCCCTAAACATGCTTCATGTACCACTATAAATAGAGGCTTTAGTCCTCAAATGAAATACACACAATTTTCATACTCTACTCTCTACTCTCTAGTATTTCTCTTATCTCTCTATCTAGTTTATAACACGTTATCAGCACGATTTGTTCTATCTCTCTCGGTCCTCTCCTTCACCGCTAGAAGTTCTTCAAATCCTAGAAGCCCGAAGCTCTACTTCTCTCGATCCTCCCCTTCGATTGTTGAAGTACGACTCTCTAGCGACGAGTCCCCAACCACATAAACTAAATTGAAGGTATACCATAGGAAAGAATCGTGTCTTTCCAACAAGGTACAAATTTATTTTTAGTCAGAAAATCTTAATTACTTTTCATGTATGTATGCTTCCTTTTTAATCTTGAATCGTGATTCCATGAGGAAACAGGAATAATCTTGAAAATTTATCGATGATATTTGAGTAGCACAAGTAATATTCCTGGAGAATATTACATTCAAAGTTTATATTCATGCTATGGAGATAGCACAAGTAATTTTGCTAAAGAATATTACACTCAAATCTGATTGATGCTATGGAAATAGCACAAGTAATATTCCTGAAGAATATTACACTCAAATCTTATACTACCTCCGGTCCCCAAGTCTTTTCTTATCTTTCCTTTTTTGGATGGTCCCCAAGTTTCTTCCTAACTACTTTTGGACACTACCCCACAACAAATTATTATCTCTTACCTTTACTTTATCAACTTATTTACCTAAAATACCACATATGGCCCACCACTATCTCAATTAATTAATATATCACTACCCTTTATATGGGACCCTTTCTCCACTCACAACAAATTCAATCACTTTTTCTCTACTAGGAAAAGACTTGGGGACCGGAGGTAGTAGATACTATGAAAATAACCCAAGTAATATTCCTGAAGAATATTACAAGCCCCGAAGAGCAAATATTTGGATGTATTTATCCTTAATTATTTTGTGTAAAGTTGCACGGATGACAAATATAGCCAAATTTGAGTTCATTGCTCTTGATATCTAGGGCAAGAATTAATTATATGTCATGAGCTCTTGATGCTGATGTTGACTTGATCTCAAAGGGTTTGGGGGAGACAATAAAAGAAGGAAGTAACGCATCCGAACAGGATCGCGCTAAGGCATTAATTTTCCTTCATCGTCATCTTCATGATGATCTAATGATTGAGTATTTAACTGTCAAAAATCCAAAACAATTGTGGATAAACTTGAAATAAATGTTTGATCATCAAAGAACGGTTGTCCTTCCTAAAGCTCGTTACGAGTGGATGCATCTTAGATTGCAGGACTTTAAGTCTATGAGTACTTATAATTCTGAATTATTCAGAATTGTTTCAAAGTTGAAACTATGTGGAGAAAATATCACTAATGCTGATATGCTTGAGAAAACATTCTCCACTTTTCACGCCTCTAATGTGTTGTTACAACAACAATATAGAGAGCGATGTTTCAAAAAGTACTCTGAATTAATATCTTGCTTGTTGGCTGCCGAGCAAAATAATGAATTGCTGATGAAAAACCACGAACTCCGCCCCATTAGTTCCGCTGCATTGCCTGAAGCCAATGCAACTTTCCACCATGAAAATGGTAGTGGGAACCAACATGGAAGAGGGCGTGGGAGAGGACGTGTGTATGGTCGCGGTGAATCAAATGATGCAACATCTAGCAACAAAAAGGCAGAGAACATCCTACGAGCATAATTCATCCAAAAGGAAGGTGCATGTCATAGATGTGGCATGACCGGACATTGGGCACGTACCTGTCGTACAGCAAAACACCTTGTGGATCTATATCAAGATTCAATCAAGGGAAAAGATAAGAAGGAAACCAATGTCGTTGACTTTGACAGTTCAATTGATACTACTCATTTAGAAGTCTCCGACTTCTTTATTGATCAAATAATAGATAATATGGATCTGTCTGTTGGTAGAGGTGGTATGTTAGAAGACAATAATATGGACATTGTCTAGTCCTTTATCATGAATTTCAAGTTAATAAAAACATTTTGCTTCTTTCAGTCATTATTTTCCGTTAAAATCAATTGCTTATTTCTTTTTCAAAATAATTGATCTTCTTTTAAAATATTTTCAAAAATTCAAATGGAATCTTGTGATATTTGTCATGCCGATAGTGCCACCACACACACCATTCTTCAAAAAAATTATTAAGTTAACATTAGCTGAGGATAATATTAACACGATATCAGGTGCATCAAACATCATTGAAGGTTCCGGAAGAGCTTGTATCATTTTGCTAAATGATACTAAATTAGATATTGAAAATGCCCTGTATTCTAGTAAGTCTAAAAGGAACTTACTAAGTTTCAAGGATATCCGCGATAATAGATACCACATTGAGACTATAGCAGAAGGTGGCAATGAATATCTTTGCATAAATTCTTTTGTGTCTGGCTATAAGCAGACAAAAGAAAAATTGCCAACACTACCTTCTGAAATGTTTTATACATTCATAAAGGCAATTGAGACAAACCTTGTCATGAACCTGAAGTTCATTGACACAAAAAGTTTTATGCTTTGGCATGATAGATTTGGACATCTTGGAGCTACTATGATGCGCCGGATAATTAATAATTCAAATGGGCACAATATGAAGAATTAAATGTTTCTTATGACAAATGAATTCTCATGTGATGCTTGTGCACAAGGCAAGTTAGTCATTAGACCTTCATATACGAAGGTTAATGTTGAATCTCCATCTTTTTTGGAAAGAATTCAAGAAGATATTTGTGGACCTATACATCCACCATGTGGAACATTTCGATACTTTATGGTATTGATTGATGCTTCTTCTAGATGGTCACATGTATGCTTGCTTTCTACGAGAAATGCAACATTTGCTAGACTACTTGTCCAAATTATAAAGTTAAGAGCTCAATTCCCAGACAATTCTATTAAGAGAATTTCTCTTGATAATGCTAGTGAGTTCAGGTCTCAAGCATTTGGAAATTATTGTATGGCTATTGGAATTGAGATTGAATATTCAATAGCTCATGTCCATACTCAAAATGGCTTGGCAGAGTCATTTATTAAACGACTTCAACTGATTGCTAGACCATTACTTATGAAGTTTAAACTCCCAAATACTACTTGGGGTCATGCTATATTACATGCCGCAACATTAGTTCGAATAAGACCATCGACTAATTGTGAATATTCCCGATGCATATTATTCTTGGTCGAGAACCTGATATTTCTCGCTTACGAACTTTTGGTTGTGCCGTTTATGTCCCAATTGCACCCGCACAAAGAACAAAAATTGACCCCCAACGAAGGCTTGGGATATATGTTGGATTTGATTCACCCTCGATTATTAGGTATATTGACCCTTTGATGGGTGATTTATTTACTGCACGGTTTGCAGATTGTCATTTTGATAAAAATGACATTTTCAACATTATGGAGAACAAATCTACATCTAGAAAAACACGGGAAAATATCTTAGAATGAGAAAAGATTGTCACATTTTGATTCCAGAAGTAACCAATGTGAACAAGAAGTTGAAAAGATCATTCATTTGCAAATGGTTGCAAATCAAATTCCTGATACTTTGGTAGATACAAGAAAAGTGACACAATCTTATATACATGCTGCAAATACTCCAACTAAAATTGATATCCCTGAAGGACAAATAACTTTGATATCAAATGAGTCTAAAAATCGTAAAAAACATGCTCGACCACTTGGTTCCAAAGATTTTGTGCCCAGGAAAAGAAAGGGGCAAGATTGAAACCAAGCAATGATAGAAATGATTAATCAAAGTAATGTAATTGCTGAAGAATTAGAAGTGACTAATCAATCACATGAAAGTGATGTAATTCCTGAAGAATTACAAGTATCTGAAAATCATGAGATCTCAATAAATTACACATCCTCTAATCAGATACTGGAGAGAGAAAATATCATCATGGATGATATATTCGCCTTTCATATAGCTCATCAAACTTTAAATGAGGATCCGAATCCTGAACCACAATCTGTTACTGAATGTGAACAGAGAAATGATTGGCCAATGTGGAAAGGAGCTATGTAAAGGGAATTGAATTCCTGTGATAATCGAAAAGTTTTTGGACCTATAGTCCTAACTCCAGCATCTGAAATCCCTATTGGATACAAATGGGTCTTTGTTAGAAAGAGAAACGAGAAAAATGAAGTTACGAGATATAGGGCAAGGCTCGTAGCATAAGGTTTTTCTCGAAGACCAGGAATTGATTATGAGAAAACATACTCTCCAGTAATGGATGCGATTACTTTCAGATTTTTTATTAGTCTGGCTGTGTCACAAAGGCTTGATATGTGTCTTATGGATGTAGTAACTGCATATCTAAAGAAAGAATTTGAGATGAATATTTAAAGAAAGAATTTGAGATGAAAGATTTGGGAAAGACAAAATTTTGTCTTGGATTGCAAATTGAACGTGTCCGAGGATGAACGTTTATTCATCAATCCACATATATAGAAAAAGTAGCTTTTTTACATGAATAATGCTCATCCATTGGCATCACCAATGGTCATTAGATCTCTTGATATAAATAAAGATCCATTTCGACCTATTGAAAATGGTGAAAAGATACTTGGTCCTAAAGTACCGTATCTAAGCGATTGGAGCATTAACTTATCTGGTTAATAACACTAGACCATATATAGCTTTTTCTGAAAATCTTCTCGCAAGATATAGCTCTGCGCCCAATTTGAGACATTGGAATGGTATTAAGCACATTCTACGGTATCTAAAAGGTACCATCGATCTTGGATTATTTTATTTAGAAAATTCCAATCATTCTTTTTCAGGGTATTCAGATGCAGGTTATCTATCTGATCCACATCAAGCTAAGTCTCAAACTGGCTACGTTTTCACAAGTGGTGGAACTGCTATATCATGCAAGTCTGTGAAGCAAACCTTGACTGCAACATCCTCAAATCATTTTGAGATTATTGCAATCTATGAAGCAAGTCGAGAATGTGTATGGTTGAGAAATATAACAAGCTATATCCAAGAGTCATGCGGGTTATCTTCATCAAAGGCCAACCCAACTATTTTGTATGAAGATAATGCTGCTTGCATCGCACAACGCGAGGAAGGTTACATCAAAGGTGATAGGACGAAGCACATTTCTCTTATGTTTTTCTACACACACGATGTCCAAAAGAGTGGAGATATCAACGTTCAACAAATTCACTCAAGTGAC
Source organism: Schizonepeta tenuifolia (assembly GCA_029490685.1). Taxonomy (NCBI): domain Eukaryota; kingdom Viridiplantae; phylum Streptophyta; class Magnoliopsida; order Lamiales; family Lamiaceae; genus Schizonepeta; species Schizonepeta tenuifolia. The sequence continues at coordinate 9,069,360 of CM055958.1, forward strand.
AATTTGGCGGACTTATTCACAAAGGCATTACTAACATCAACATTCAGAAAGTTGATACACAACATTGGCATGCGTTGACTTAAAGATCCACAGTGATCTCAAGATCAGGAGGAGCAGTTGTACTCTTTTTCCATCGACTAGGTTTTGTCCCACTAAATTTTACTAGCAAGGTTTTAATGAGGCAACATCTGTTTAGGGATCTGTCACTCAAAAGGGATTGTTGTAAATATCTATTAGTTATGTGACACCCAAGCAAGTGAGTTGCTTGGTGATCAAGAAATTAGTTACTTGATGGCCAAGATTCGTATTACTTGATGGCCAAAATTCGTGTTACTTGACGTGCAAATAACATCCCCAAACATGCTTGTTTGATGTGTGTAATTTGGTTGTTCATATTATTAGTCTTTCTATGATTTTATTTGGATATAATTTGCATTTTTTATGTGATTTTTGTGTAGGAATTGAAGAGTTCGTGAGCATAGAGACTTGGACGAGAAAAATCAAGAAGGAATAATTTTTATGCAAATTTGAAAGAAGATGAAGACACGATATTATTGATGTGGAATATAGATAATTAGAATGGGCCGAATTTGATTTTGTAATTTAGAATAATTTATAATTTATTTTATCATTAATAATTAGGCCCATTAGAATTCCTTTAATTAGGATTAGCTTTATATTTAAAATATGTATGACTGACCGCAAGATTAGTCATTCCTAATTCCATACACCTTGTTTTAATTTCCAGCCGCCTTAGGAAGAGAGATGAAGGAGCAGACATCTTCGGATTGATTTTTTCAAATTCTGGTGATATAGTTTTTAGTTTTATTTTATTTCAATTCCATCGATTTATATTATGCTTTCTTTTTATAATGCAATTGTTTTAAATATTATTATGTCTAGTTAATTTTCCGGTTCGGCGAGAATTATGAAGCACTAATCTGATAATCTATGAGACTTAATTGTTCGTATAATTAATTATTAGGATTTCGATTTATTCCTTGTGTTTAGAGTTAATTCCGATTTTATTTAAGTCTGATCAACTTAGATTAAATTGGATTAAAGTCAATTAGTTCCCCCAATACGTAATTGTTGGAATAAGACTAATTAGTGAGAAAGCTTCCATGTTCGTAGTAGGAATAAATTGGTAAATGGATTATTACTTGCGTTCTTGGGTAATTCGTTTAAATTGGATTTCTTCAAGGCTAAAAGCTATTAGAGCATTAAATCTAGGACTGGTGTTTCCAGCTAAGTTATGTTTTAATAAGAGAAATAGTTAGGTCTGGTGTCCACAGCTAACTATCGATAAAGTACGTAGGAATTGGGGTATGTTCGCTGCCTTCATGGTATCCTAGAACTGGTTGGTCCTAGATAAGTAATTAATCTTTGCGTCGATGATCAGTGCCTAGACTAGTGAAGGCGTGGTGGCTACACCAAAATTGATTCACAGGAAAAATTAGTGATTATCCCGTTCTCTGTGGTTCGACCCTGCTTATTACTATACTCATTTTAATTCTGTGCAGGATTTGCAGGAATTATTTATGAGCATACGACGCTCACCAATTCTCCATGTACCACTATAAATAAAGGATTTAGTCCTCAAATGAAATACACACAATTCTCATACTCTTCTCTCTACTCTCTAGTATTTTATCTCTCTATCTAGTTTATAACAAACTATAAATATTAGGGTAAATTGGACTTTAAATTTTTAAATTTTTTATCATTCTCTTATTTTGTAACCTAGAAAAAAAATCTATCTTAAAATATTCGAACCTTTAATTCCATCTGATATTGCAATCCATGTCGGTTTCCGGCGAAATTAAATTTATGATATCGCCTACGTGGAAAATTAATAACTTATGTGGTATTAAAATGACGATGTTTTATATATTAAGTTGATTAAAATAAAATAAAAAATCCATCTAATCGAATCCTCTTTTCTCTCTCCTTTCACACTCTCTCTCTCTCTTCCTCTCCATCTACTACCTCTCTTTCCGTACTCTACCGTCTTTTCTGCACCGTCTTTTTCCATTGTTGCCAACCACCGCCTCCACCATATTCACTTTCAGCCTTCTAAAGTAAGTCGCCTTCTACCGGTCAACTAGGATGAGAAATCACGCAAACTTGCAACATCGTGGTGTCGAGTTGGTAGGGCCGGTGGAGGTGGATGTAAGGGGATAGAGGTGGTGGTGATCAACGCGAATGTGAGGGTGCATTTGGTGGTGGAGGCGGAGATAGGGAGAAATTGAGTAATATTCATATATAGAAAATCACTTCGAATACTAAAAATTCAACAGGAAAAAAAGCAAAAAAAGAGGAAAATAATAAATCTAAAATTAGGGAGTAGTCAATGAATCCAATTAGGATTTAAATCCAACAGAGTCTAAAAGATTTTTTACAAATCAGATCCGGCGTTGGCAAGTTCGAAAATGACCATATCTTTCGCCGTTCAGTTTTTAAGTTCAAACTCTCAATTAAATTGGTTTTACTATTTTGTTGCCGAGGACTGTGGTCAGCGCTGCGACTGGTGGTGGTGGCCGCCGGGGGTAATGGTGGACAGTGGTGGTGTGGGGATATTACTATAGAGATGGCAGAGAAGGGAGATAGAGATATGAGAATATAATTTTTTTAATAATTATAGTTGCAAAATGACATCGTTCGTGTAGGATAGAAGGAATTCGTTTTGTTAGCCGGACAAAATTGCCATATAGTAGGACTTTTCACGTCACCATGTCATCACATATTTGGGAAAATTGGAGTAGAGTTGCAAAATCAGACGAAATTAAAAGTTCAGATATTAATATTAGGCAAAAAAAAAATTCTAGATTGCGAAATGAGAGAATGATAAAAATTTGGAAATATAGAGGCCATATACCCTAAAATTTAATTGAATTAATAAATCTTACAGAAGACCAAAAAATGGTACTCATTTAAGATTTTAGAGGTGATTGGTATAATGAAATGAAAGATGGAATAGAATTGTCATTCCTTCCTCCATTCCATTTCCATATTTGGTACGTACTATGATGGAGAATCGTCATTCCGTCCAGAATCACTATTTCATTCTCATTGAGAATGATCATTCTTTACTCAACTCATGGTATTAGTCATTCATAATCCTCATTTATGTGTATTATACAACTATTTCAACAAATTATTCAAATAAATTTTAGTAGTTCAAAAATAAACATTATAAAGAAAGAAAGAATCAACTCAGAAAATTTTAGAGAGAGAAAGTTATAGGGAGAGTAAAAATTTAGGAGAAAAAAAAAACTAGACAGAAAATTTTCGAGAGAGAAAAATTCTAAACAAAATAAAGTTTCTAGTTAGAGAGTTTTTAGAGAGTGTAAATTCTAAATAGATAAAGTACTGGAGAGAAACTTTCTAGACAAAGAAATTCTAGAGAGAGTGTTTTAGAGAGAAAATTTCTAGAAAGAGAAATTTTTAGAGAAAAAAGTTTTTTGAGAGAGAAAGTTTTAGAGAGAAAGTTATATAGAGATAAGATTTATGAGAGAGAAAATTATAGAGGGAAAATTTTCTACCTCCAAAATTTCTTGTTTCCAACTTTTTGTCTATTTAGCAATTTGTTTATCTAATTTTCTCTCTCTAAAATATTTTTCTCTAAAATTTATCTTTTCAATATTTTTGTTTTAAGCGCTTCCTATCTCTATGATTCTCTCTCTCTAGAATTTCATCAATCTGAAATTTTTCACTCTCTAGATCTTTTTCTTTCCAAATTTTTCTCTCTTTATAAATTTATCATCTCTAACATTTTTCTCTCAAAATTATTTTGCGAGAGATGAAAATGATATAAAATAATAAATAAATATGATTTAATTCTTTTACTTATTTCTTGTGCATACCAAGCATAGGAATCAACTTACTCATTCCATTCTTAGCTTAATAAATAGAATAACCTTAGTAATTGAATGAAGATGAGAATAAAATGAAATGAAGCATAATATTCCAATAGCCGGTATACATAAGGAATTAAATGATTTTTTTTATTATTTTTTATAATTAATATAATTAGATTAATAATAATTATAATATTAAATAAATAATAATAAATAATTATTTTAATATTATTCATTATTTCATAATTGGTATGTATAATATTATTAATTAATAATAGTAATAATAATAATTTTTATACTAACTACAATAATAATAGGGCAAACTCTTTATAAATACCTTTTGATAAAAAGTAGAAGTTTTTTATACTCTTTTATAAGAGTATAAGTTTTCTATACCAAAATCACTTAAAGATTAAAATACCCTTATTTTTAATAAACAAATAACAAAAGACAAAAAAAATTAAAAAAAAACCCTAACATATGCGGTCCCCCACTTTCCCACCCCACCACACATCACTTTCTATCTCTCTCTCTCTCCATCAACCATCGACACACACGACGGCAATGAGTGATCAATCTGCCAACAATGGGGAGTCAAGGGCGTCGACATCTACCTCCGGCGAGGAGGAAGTACGACTCGTCGACAACGAACCACCGGTTAGTGCTAAAATTCCACATGAAATTGAATTTTGGGTTTGAAAATATATGCTTCTAAGTGTGTGTTTATGTTCGATTTATTGAATATGAGAACAATGTACATGATTTTATGAGCATTAGAAGTGTTATATCTAATATTTATTGATAAAAATTGGGGTTTGAAAGTGAAAAACGGTGAAAAACGGGCTGCCCACGGTGGGTGTTTATGTACCCACGATGGCACCCATCGTAGGCACCCCGCCGTGGGCAGTCCCGTCGTGGTTGCCCCGTCGTGGGCTGCCCCATCGTGGGCAACCCCATCGTGGGTGTCCTGGAACTGTTTTATAGGCTTTGGGTTTTGTGATTTTGTTGGTTTGAGCGATCGAATTTCTTTCATTATAATTTGTGTATTTATATTCCAGCCCGGTTGTGATTGGATGAGACCTGGATTGCGTCATCAAAACAAATTAATAAATATATATTGTCGTGAGATCCTATTTAAAGAAATAATGAAGGTATTTCGACACTTTACGCGCAATCCAGTAAGGTATCAAGAAGTGCTTGATGAATTTACGGCTGGAATTGTTGGCTGTCTTATTAAACATAAGAGGCTTGGAAGTACAAACAGTGCCCTGCATCACTTATTGGCCCGTCAGTTGAGGGGTAGAGAGATCCCCCCGAATGAGACGTGGTTCCAAATTTCCGGGCGAACTATGCGTGCATTACTGGATTGAATTTCGGAAGGACAAATTTCGACCCAAATGCGAGACATCTCCTCCGGCCTGACAATATTTTCCATAGAGTATTTAAAGGCTACAAAACTAAAGTCATAGAAATGCATAATATGTTTAAAGATTTACAGTTGGGAGACAACCTCGAAGACTATGTGAGGGTAGCTAAGCTCTTACTTTACTACCGATTTCTCCTTTGTCGGAACCATAATATGGATCTCGAGGAATGGGCATGGGCATTAGTTGAGGATCCGGAAAGTTGGGAACAGTTTCCGTGGGGTGATTACACATATCAGGCATTAACTTACTACATCAACAACACCGCCAAGAATCACAACCAATGTGACATTGGAACTTATCACTTTTACGGACCGATTTGAGTTTTACAAATTTGGTCTTACGAGTGTATTCCAATGTTAGGACGGAAATGTGGAACCCGATCATCCGTCGTTAGAGTTCCTCGATGTTTTATGTGGACTACGAGATGCTTAAAGCAGATTTCAGCACCTTCTTCCAGAGAGAGGTACGTGCCTTGCCTTTATTTTTATAATATTTTATCATTTATATTACATGTTTAATTTGTGATCTAATAATAATTTTACATAACTTGTTTAGGATCTTGTCATACATAACACGATGCCTATTCTCGCGGAAGACATGGACGAGCTGTATTGGTTCAGTCTTGACTCGGTGTATCATGTACACTGAAAACTTCCGAAAAAATTAACAGAGAAGAATATAGAAAAGGTTTCCCCGAAAAAGAAGGTGAAAAGCAGGGAAAATTGGCGAAGGCTGCGGAGGTTGTGGGGAAGATAATTAAACCATCCTCATCGGCACAGAAAATTCCAAAACGATGCCGACAAAGCACCCCACCACCACCAGTACATACAGCTGAGACAGCAGAGCCGGTCTATCAGGAGAGACCCGAAGACAGAGTGTGTTGTGTCCACGGATGTCCTTGTCCTGACCACGTGAAGGACGACACAGACGACTACATCGATCGCCGGCTAAGGGCGCTCTTGATGGACGAGTCTGACAAGGGCTTCTTTGCTACCTTTTTCCCAGAAGCTCTTTGCTCAGGTGAAGGAGTATTTCAGTCCGAGACACGGACGATCTAAAAGCCCTCCACAGCAGTCTGTTGGGAGCTACAGGAGGAACCCTGAGCCACACCGTCATTCTGCAGAGGTTTCTAGCAGACACAGGAGGATTCCAGACCCGCCTCATCACTCTGCAGCTGCAGCTCTACACGGCCAGCATAGTCGGCATAGTCATCACTCTCCTCACATCCCTGAGCGTACCGAGCAGCCAATGCACAACCTGTTAGGGTAGTCGTTTAACCTTATACCCCACTAAAGTGAGCCATCTGAGCAGCCGTGGGGGTATCAGCCTGCCCTCCAGCAGGAGCAGCCGATGTTCTTCGGCTACAGCAGTAGACCACTACATCGGTACGACCCTCCGACGTGGCAGCCTCCGATGTTTCGACCTCCCATCTGGCAGCAGCAGTCAGTGTTTCCAGGCGACAGCAACAACAGTCACCTTTTTCCTACTGCCGAGTTCACCCCACATGAGCAGCAAATTCCTTTCTACCAGCCTAAGTACCAACAGGAGCAACAATCTTTTCCTACTGTGGAGGACACCACACACGAGCAGCTCAGACAGCAGGTTTCACCTGTTAATATTCAGTGGTCGTCATCCTCCGATGAGGAGTCTGCTGAGCAAGATTACGAATTGGCAGAGCGAGAGGAGGTGCAAGGTCGTCGTAAGACGAGACCGTCTGCCGCCATACAGACGACTTATTTGGCCATGACTGCAAAGGCCGTGAAGAGGTTGAAGCGTATGTACAAGAAGCATAGAAAATCAGGAAAGGATGCTATAATCACAATTAAGATGATTGACCACGTTGTTGTACAATCTGTTTTCGATCGTCTGGAGGATTCTCGACAAATGATGTGGGCAGAGGTACAATTTTATCTTTATTACAATAATTCAAACTTATTTGTATATTATAACTAACAAAATTAAATAACATTGCAGGAGATAGAGCTGTACCTAAACTATATGAAATTCAAGGTGATACATTTAGATAGGTTGACAGCTGATGGAATATGTGAGGCAACCACCGTTATAGTCGGCACTGGCTTCTATGTAAGTATTTCTCTTCGATTTATGTAAATCTTGATTTCTTGATTATATCAATATTCTTTTTGATTTATGTAATTTTTTGTTGTATTACTAGAATTCTTTAAAAAATGAGTGGGATAGGTTGTACCCTATTGATGCTAATGGCCAGAGAAAGAAAGTTCCTCCAGGGCTTAAGACTATATACTAATTGACGCGTACCTGATGCTCTTATACAAATAGTTGATGGCACTGAAAGTGAATTAGAAACGGCGTGGTGGCAAACTAACCATGTAAGTTATTATATTTTAAAATAATTTCATATTTGTAGTTTACTATAATTTTTTTTAATATAGTTAAATTGCTCCTTGTAGTGTACATAACAGTGTGCAATGTCGGGGGGAATCATTGGATCACGATACGCATTTGTCTGAAGGATTGGACTGTCGAGCTGTATGACTCGACCATGATCAATCACAGGGAAACGAATGTGCGCGAGGAGCAATTACAGTGCGTGACCGATCTCTTACCTCGACTGTTGCTCGCATCAGGATACTGGGAGCAAAATTCCCACAGGCAAAGGCTCAAAAAACCCCCGTTCTTGATTAAGATGCCTGAGGAGGAGCAATTCATCCAGACTGATGGGACAAATTGTGGCCCATACTCTCTTATGTATGTAGATCGCCTCATCAATTTAACATCGACACATCGTAATGTGTCAATTAATGATAGATACATTGAGAAGTATAGGTATTTTGTTGCAACTAGAATATTTTGGTTAGGAGTAGAGGGTTCGGTTTGGGAGAGAAAGCATAACTAAATTCTCATTGTTTTTAATATTTGAACTTATTTTATATGTTATTTGAACTTGTTTAAGATGTTAGTGAGTATACTTGAATGAGGTTGAAAATAGCAGGTGAAAAACATCATTCCCTGGAAACCTACAATGGGCAACCCCCACTATGGTGGCCATCGTGGGCAACCCGTAATGGGTGCCCACGATGGTGGCCATCATGGGCACGGTGGTGAGCAGCCACCGTGAGCATAAGAACATGTGTGAATTTCATTTGTTCGATTCCTTGTTCGATTCTGTTATTTAGTGCTTCTATAATAGCTTATTTTTTAATTTAAAACTACTTAACAACAAAATCCAAACACCCACACGTGACCTTCATCTAATTCGTTAGTAAATCAGGTACTTCATACAAACGCTGAAGTAAGTGATACATAACTATTATCAAGAGAATCCCAACAGTGTACGTACAGTATAAGTTATTTTTTGCACGAAATGTAACATAATTAAAATAGTAATCATTGAATTAACAAAATGTATCATATAATATAGGTATAATGTTAGGATTCTCTTGATAATGGTTATGTATCACTTACTTCAGCGTTTGTACGAAGTACCTGATTTACTAATGAATTAGATGAAGGTCACGTGTGGGTGTTTGGATTTTGTTGTTAAATAGTTTTAAATTGAAAAATAACCTATTATAGAAGCACTAAACAACAGAATCGAACAAAAAATGAAATTCACACATGTTCTTGTGCCCACTGTGGTTGCTCACCATGTGGCCATCGTGGGTTGCTCACGATGGCCACCATAGTGGGGTTTGCCCATCGTGGGCTACCCATCGTGGGTTTCCCATCGTGGGTTTCCAGGGAGTGATATTTTTCACCTGCTATTTTCAACCTCATACTCACTCACATCTTAAACAAGTTCAAATAACATATAAAATAAGTTCAAATATTAATAACAATGAGAATTTAGTTATGCTTTCTCTCCCAATACAAATCATAAATTCATCTTAAACAACAACAAAAACAACATATTTACGTTTCACGATAGGGACATATCCTCGCATCATGATCATCAAGACAACAAATGCTACACTTTTTCTTCTGCCGACGCCTTTGCCTTACCTGTTCTCCCTCGGCCTCTTCTGTATCTTCGGAAGGGTTATTCAAGTCAACACCACTGAACGGTATAGATTGTCACTGTCCCAAATCCCTAAGGACGACTAAACCGGGGCGTGACTCGGGGTGAGAGATAAGAAGCGGGATAGAAGGGGGATTAATGAGTGATTAGCAAGGAGGAATTATTTATATTCGAAAATAAACAAGTAGAATATTCATAATAAGATGATCAATTCATGAAGAGTCAGTCAACAAGTTTTGAGTAGCGTACGATAATATAAGTGGAACAAGTTCAAAAGATTTGGAAGACATCCACAGTACTCGGATATTTCATACATATAATATTAGAATATCAAAGTGTTTGCAGCGAAAAAAAAACACAGATTGACTTCACATATGAAGATATGAAGTCGAGGCTTGACATTGACAAAAGATTCCCCCTCAACACCTGCCATCACGATGCTGCTCAACCTGCACATTTTAGAAATAACATGCAGGGCTGAGTAAAACGTACTCAGTGAACACATGCCAAAACATATACACTTATAGATTTATCATGCATCTGTAACAGTAACACACAGGGATTTTTCTGAAATAAACCTGTGGTTACTAAATTATTTTTTTCATAATTGAGCTCATAACATAATCACGTCATCAATTGCCATATCTGTCCAACGCCGGGGAAGGTGGCCACCTTCCGCGAACGTCACTCACCGAGGTCGGCCCATCTTGGAGCTCACAACCTCGATTACTGTGTACACTAATTCTGGAAAGCACCCTTTTGGCTAACTCAGAATTCGATCGATTTCATAAGTTGGCGAACCAACACAGATAGGCTCAAGAGATATCCACAGAAACATTTATGCATATAATCATTTCAAAACATACTTTTAAAGCATTTTGAAAACAGAGAAAAGCTCGAGTTATTATTTTTTTTATAGTAGGAAAGCCCACCTGGTAATCTTACAGAATAATTCGAAATTCTCCTTCATCGAGTCTTAAATTCACCCTTGTGTTTCTCCTTTCAAGGTAAAATAATCGAGTTCAATAACTGAACTAGACGAGAGTAAAAACGAATAACGGACTCGATACCAAGTCCAACTAATAGAATCAATAAAAGGAATGCTCATTTCCATTTCCACAACACTTCACCCTTTGGCTCTCTCTCTCTCTCTCAATTCACGACAGAGACCACAAAATCACCGTCAATCTCCTCTTTTTTTTTTTTGGCGATGTATATCCGCCGGTGTGTCGCCGTTTTGTTTCCTCCGTCTGCATGCTCGATTTGTCACCGAAAAACAAGTTTCTAAACCTAGATCCTCAATTGAAAATCTGAAAATTTTAGTTTCGCTTCAACCTCTCGAATTCCGGCAAAATTCCACTGGTGTCTCGCCTCTGTTCCGCCTCAGACATCAGCAATGGTGGCAGGGGTCGTCGCCGCCGCCGTATGTCCGCCCAAAGGCACAGTCACCGTATGCCTTAGACTGAAACGCCGCCACCCCTGTTTGGCCAAACGGCAGCGGCCTTGAAAACGATTGTCACCTATTTCTTGGCCAAACGAGCAGCTGATAATAACGAGTAGCACCGCCGTTATTCGTCTCATCCGCCGCATGAGTCCCCTATACTTTTCTCATTTCTTTTGATTTCAGTTTATGTTTACTAATTAATTTCAAGGTTATTAATATTTTCTCTATTTCTTCTTCCCTCTCCCTATTCTTTCTGATTTCCCGGACGGCGTGCCATTGTTCCGCCACCATTGGCAGCCACTAACACCGCCATCACGGCCAGTAGCAACAACGTTGCGTTCGTCGCGCCTCCGGCTTATAGAAAACGCACACGATTTGAGAGAGGCCGCTATTCCTACTGTCGTTCCGACTCGTTCTCTACTGCCCGCAAGCTGCCGTTCCGTGAAGGCCTTATGCAACCCATGATCGGGTCTTGTTGTCGTGATAACAGGTAAGGAAAGTTTAGGGGTAGAATCTTATGCTGGAAATTCCTATGTCTGGGGTTGATTGTTTAAGAAAGTGAGTGATGGTATAACGAATGAAAAACAGAGTTTGGAGTTACCTTAGTTTAGTGAAAGGAGTTGGGGGTCGGGAATGCGATGCACTATACGATTTTCGAAAATCCTTAAGCTTGGTAGCGGAGCTTCTTCGTTTGCTTTGATGATGTTTTGCCAAATAAAAAAAATCCTTAAGCTTGGTAGCGGAGCTTCTTCGTTGGCTTGAGTTGGCAAACTTACTGACCGAAATCGAGATATTTCGGTGCAACGGAAAATGAGATTAGCGAAGCTCCATGTTTGACAGAGATTTTTGTGTTTTTGGTTTGTTTGTATATTTGTTCTCCAACTAGAGAATTTAGTGAGAGTGAGTTGTGTTATGGCTGAAATGAGTTTGTGATTTTTATCTTCTGGATGAGCTTAGAGACAGGGCGACGTGCATGCCTTATTTTTTTTACCACAATTCTTACTTATCAGAATCAGAAAAGCAAGATTTACTTGTTTGGTTGATTTCACCGTCAGAAAAATTTTAATATTTTATTACTCTTCTCTATTATGGGCTTTGTAGATTTTAAAGAGGGCTGGTCTTATTTTATTATTAATAATAAGTGAATGAAAGTAAAAAATATGGTCCAACTAAAAATTCTAGTAATTAAATTTATTTTCAGGCCCATAACTCATTTATTTTATTTGGTCCAACTTTAATTGAAGTAATATTCTATTGATTAATAAGACCTAATCAATTTAATTAATTGCTCCCTAAGAATGCAAAAGTCCTTAAAATTAATTAATCAAGTCTTTTTGTTGTGGCCCCTTTCATGACACTTACCGCATACTTGGGAATGTCTCACCAAATTTTGTACTGCGGATCGTGCACAACTATCTTTTGGCCGCCCAGCCTGACGTACCTCATCCATAGGAAGACAAACGATTGCGGAGATCTCCGGAGGCACAATCCACTCATCTGGATGCAGTATTGGGTTAATATGCTCCATATAAGTCTCTCTAAATGTCTCATGTTTGAAATAACGACTTACAAAATCGTACACAGACAAACCGTTACCTGCACGCCTATTAAAAAATTAAACGAAATTGTGTTACACACCTAAATAAGAAAATGACGATAATTTCAACATATGCAAAGGCTAAGCTAAATAAAAGTTGGTGCAACCGAAAAATATTTAGTAATTGAACATGTTATCTTATAGCGGCAACAAGGCGACATGGAATCAAATCTAAATCCCACGCTCGACACGTACATGTCCAGATTCTTAGATCAACGTTATAAGAAATATTTCTTTCTTCAACCCTGTAAACATTTGTGGTGGTGTTACCTCGAGCTGCAAGGCGGGTACCGTGTTGCACAGATAAAGAAAGTTTTTCTAATGCGTTCTCTGTCAACTCATGATCTCTCGATGCAGCTTCTTCTCGATGCTCATCGGTCCATTTTTCTACAATGAAACGGTACATCTCAATCATCGAGTGCACCGGGAGACGCCTTGGCCATAGCATACGAGAGTTCAAACATTCGGCATAATTGAATGTCAAGAAGTCATAACGTCGGACCGGACACTTACACTTAGCCCACCTCTCTGGTCAAATGTCAGAAAGCTGTCTGTGAGCTCCGTTGGGGCTCACTTGATGCAGTTTTAAGAACAAATCGTCGAACTCTTCGTGACGATTACAATATGCTGTAGCTTGGAAGATAGTGGCTACGTGCTTTCCGTAGGGCGTGAGATTTTTCTGAAGGTGGTGGTAGCACAACCCATGGAATGCATTCGGATAGACGGCTCGAACTGCATTCCTAATGCTCAAATGCTGGTCACTCACAATCAGTAAATCATCTGGAGGGTTATAGCATCTGCGTAGGTTGGAGAGAAAATATACCCATGACTCATCATTCTCCTTAGGACCGAGGCCAATTGCAAGGGTGAAGACATAGTTGTTCCCATCCAGCATGACGACTACAAATAAAATTCCTCGGTTTTTTCCCTTGAAGTGGGTCCCATCTACTACAAGCATCGGTCATAGACACTTATCAAACGCTCGAATACTCTGTCCGAACGCCACAAATAAGTGACATAGCGAGCACTCGACGGTCATCTCCAAGTCATAAACAGTTCTACGGTTATGCTGCTTCAACAAATATAGATACGACGGGATCTTCTGATACGACGAGATGCGGTCGTCATACGTATTTTCTATGGCTATGTTTCTCGTCTGGAGAGCAAAACTGTATAGAATGTTAATACCAAACACTCTACGCATCTCTTCCATAATCTCCCTTGGCTTCAACGTAACCGCTTCGCGGTCAATCTCTTGGCAAAATAAAATGCAGCAACATCAGAAGATACCGACCGTGCAGCAGCACGATTCAAATCGTGGTGACAAGTGTGATCCAGAGATAACTTAGTAATTCTCCAAATGGTGCCGCCTTCAACAGCACAAATCCTAAAGCTGTAATTCTTTCTACCAGTCTTGCATAGGAACGTCGTACGATTGCCAGCCGAACGTTTCGATCTACACTCCAAAAAGTTCTCCAGATGATACATTCCAACAGTGATCCTCAAGTCTTTCTTGGACCTAAATAAGGCCCCACTTTGAGTTCTCCACGCACTGGTGGTGGTTGCTCGACCCAACCTAATTTCCCTGCGCAGTCAGGATTGGGGAATGGAATGATCCAATTGCGCATTGCGCGCAGATGCTCAGTCTCGCGTTCGGACTGATGGTCCGATGTGAAGTTCCGATGACCAAAAACCCTGTCTATTTGTGCCGGCTGTCGCATCCAAGCAATAAAATTAATAGATAGCGAATCAAGCAATTCTTTATGACGATCATCTGCTTCGTCTTCGAACGAACTCGCATCATCTTCTTCATTTTCGTCGTAGTCACCATCTTCATCCTCATCTTCCTCATCTTCCTCATCTTCCTCATCTTTTTCATATTGCTCATGTGAGTAGGGCATGAGGTTGTCAATGTCGTGGTGCTCAAATTCGGAGCTGTTACCATCAAAGTTAACCCCGGGGCCGGATGAGCCGCTGTAATCAATTAACAAACGTAGTAACTCAATATCACTCCACAATAAAACTTTGACTTTGTCTCCGTTGCTCATGCGTGTCAAGTACCACAACGTGTAGTCGGTCGGATTTATATTTCCCAACCCTTCTCCAATAAGTTCAACAAGGCTTGCACGGTTCACTGTGGCACTATTGATGAAGACAAAAAAAGAATCCCCATCTATATAACTCGATCGATCCCAACAACCGATGTGATGTATCAAAACACGTTGCCACGACATCTGAGAAATAAAAAATAGCCAATAAATTATAAAAAAATCCGATCGAACACGCTTCTAATGCATCTACTGCCTACCCACGAAGGATACACACACGATCGTTGGTTGCCACGGTGGTAACCATCGTTGGTTGCCATTGTGGACACCTTTTTAGGCAACCCACGATAGGGCAACCCACGATGGCCCATCGTGGGTTGCCCCATTGTGGGTTGCCACCGTGGATTGCGAAAAACGGGCCAGAACATGAAGAAATCTTATACACAAGACAGTGAATATATTTTTACGGCTATTTTACATCTAAAAACGTTTCTAAACATGCAAATATACTCTCTTATGACTAAATATCAACATATAATTCATGTACATGAAAATTTTCTACCATCGTGTGCAAAAATGAGTCCATTGTGGTTTGCCACCGTGGGTATAAAAACTCGTCGAAAAAATCATATTTTACGTGGTGAATATAGTTACATACCTTCTTTATGGACCCCAGAAACACGAAAGCCTTCCGTTTGAGCTTTATCTCCTTTTTCTTTTCAACTATCGTGAGTTTTCTTAAAGACCCACTTCTCTCTTCTTGCAACTATCGTGAGAATTGTAGTAGTTGTTGTGGAGAATAGAGAATAAAGATGTAGAGAATTGTAGTAGTTGTTGTGGATATTATTGAAAGAAAACAACATCTCTTACAAAACATAAATGAAGTGTAGTTCAAAATTGAATGCATTGAAGCTTGGTTGGTGAAATTTTTTGGTTTAGGATTTTGCAGTAGAAGAGAAGAAGAAAGGAAAAAAAAAAGAAATAAACCAGCCGATTTTTTAGAGAGAAAGAACAATAAAATAAAGTCAAACCTTTATTTAAGGCTAATTTAGTCTTTTACATGATTTTGGTATAGAAAACTTATGTTCTTATGAATGGGTGTAAAAAACTTCTATGTTTTATTAAAAAGTATTTTAAAATACATTCTCACATAATAATATATACAGTAATAATAAAGATAATAAATATTATTTATTATTAATTTAATATTATGATAATACCTTAAATAGTTAAGTAATATAATAATATTAAATTATAATTAAATATATTATTATTTAATATTATTTAATTAAATTATTAGAATTATTTTGTAATAATAATAATAATAATAATAATAATAATAATAATGTTCATTTATGAAGATGTGGAATAGCTAATGCCGGGGGAGAGGGAAGGAATGACTAAACTCATACTCATGGGATTAGACATTCATTAAGTAATGATCATTCCCTACGAAAAAAATATACCAGCCGTTGATTAGATTTAATAGAGGCAGTAATGACCATTCCATTCCAACGTACCAGCTATCACCTAATGCTTTTTCTCTCTCACTTGAAATTGGACGACATATCATTATATTACTAAAAGGAAAATGATTCTTGCTTTGAAAAAATTCTACGTGGCACCCTTTATATTCCTCCATTCATATTTATCTAAATTCTCAAATTTTTGAATTTTTAAATGTAAAATTATAGATTTTAAATATCTATAGTAAAATCTTGTGTCCCACATCGGTTTCTCAATGAAACTTCAGCTATTGAAAAGCCTATAAATACCTATAATCAATGTGTATTTTCTCATCTTTTGCTCCGTCAGTTTTATTTGGCCAATTTATTTATTAATTGGCTGAATAAATAACTATATTTTATAGTTTAATTTAATTTAATTTGGTCAATTTAATAATTGGCCGAATAGATAATTATTTTTGAGACATATTTTGAAATAGCCATAATGATCATTAAAATATAAATTTTGGCCCACCTTCTTCAAAAATATAAATTTTGGCCATTTTTTTCAATTTGGGACGAAAATACCCTTAATGAAATGCGGAGCGGGTCGGGTTTGACGCGGGCGGGCGCGGGTCGGGTCGGGCGGGTATGAGGCATTTGGTACTTTTGGTACAAATTTAGTCTTATTAGTACCAATTGTTCTAGTACATCTGGTACGAATTTAGCCTTATTAGTGCCAATTGTTCCAGATTTGGTACAATTGGGACGAATTGTCAAATTAGTTCCAGATGTTCCAAGTTATGATATGGTACTCTTGGGACGAACATTCCAATTATTTCAAGTTATACTACTCCGATTTTGCGGCTCCGCCTTCGGCTCCGATTATACGGCTCCGCCTTCGCTCCGATTACTAATATAAGGATAATCGTCGGGCAACAATTTAGATTTTTTCGGCTCACTCCGAGGCCTTCGGCTCCCCTCGCTCGAATCTTGACCAAAGAAGAAGCGGAAAACAAAAAAACGAAGAGGCAAACAAAAATTTGGAAATTAAAAAAAATTGAAAAATAAAAAAACAGAAAAAAAGAAAAAAATCTGGAAAATAAAAAAAAAACAGAAAAAAAGAAAAAGAAATCTGGAAAATAAGAAAAATAAAATCTGAAAAATAAAAAATAAAACAGAAAAAAAAAGAAAAAAATTCTGGAAAATAAGAAAAAAAATAGAAAAAGAAAAGAAAAAAAACTGGAAAATAAAAAGAAAACAGTAAAAAAAGAAAAAAAAATTGAAAAGGAAATTAAGTGTCAATAAAATGGATCAAAGAGTGATGGATCACAAATAAAAGAGGGAAAGGGGTATTTAGGTCCTAAGTTCAAAAAAATAGCCATAATATATTTATGAAGAGGGTGGGCCATAATTTATATTTCAATACTCATATTGGCTATATCACATGATATTCTTATTATTTTTTGTAGGAGTTTTATTTGGTCAATTTATTTATTAATCGACTGAATAAATAACTACTATATTTTTATAGTTTAATTTAATTTAATTTGGTCAATTTATTAATTGGCCGAATAGATAATTATTTTTATTAGGGAATCAATTTATTAGTTGTCAGAATAAATGGTTCCAAAATAGTTTGGATAATTTATTAGTTGACCGAATTAAATTTGGAAATAGTCTAATATTTTTTATTTATTTTGATAAAAAAAAATAAGTAATTTCTAATTTGTCAATTAATTAGGTAGACTGGCCAATTTTTAACTGACGGGTACCTCAACTCGGGATCCCACGTGACACATTTTCATTCTTTATTCTTATTAATTTTAAAATTTTCATTTTATTCATTTTATTCATTTTTTTCATGTATTTTTTAAAATCTAGAATCGTCATAAATTGTGCATTTATAAATAAAAAACGTGGTCAACGGGTCAATTCTGACCCGGAACCGTGGCGGTAGACGAGCCAATTCCCAACCGACACTCGAAAATTTTTTCATTTTATGCTTTTTTCCCATGTATTTTCTAAAATCTATAATCGTCATCCATGAAATAATTTTTACGTTATTTGTAGTTGGGTTTCCAGCTTTGCATAATTTATAATTTAAATTAACGAATTTACTATACGTTTAAGGACGAAAACGAATAGTACAATCATTATTTTTATTAAATTTTTGGATTTATATAAATTCTAAATAAATTTTATAAATTACGCACTTATAAATCAGAGTCGTGGTCAACGGGCCAGAACTGTGGCGGTAGACTAATATACGAATTTTTTTCAGAAGGGAACACAAATGACTAATTTTTTAATCGGATTTTAAACAAGGACGAGTATATAAATTTCAAATAAGTTTGAATAATCCTAAACACATTATCTCAAATTATTTGATTAATCGTCTCCGTTGGAAAACGTAGAATATGTAGGAAAATTGACAGAAAAATTACTAACGATTTATCAACGAGTCAATTCCGACCAATAATCGTGCTCGTAGATAGGCCAAATCTGTACTTGGGGGACAATTTTTTTTTTAATATATTATATAATTTTAAACTCATAAAATTATATATATTTATGGTCAACTTTTATCTTATATCATTGACTAAATAATTTTATGAATCACAATTATTCCACATAAAGTTTTGTAAAAAGGAAAAACTACCAAGTACATGGTGAAACAATTTGATGGTCCCGAAACGAGTTACTGGTGTATGGGAGGGGGGGAAATACACCAGTTAGGATTTTTCAGCTTTTGAAAACTTAACCCCCAAAAACTTCAACTGAGTAAAGAAAGACTCAGCTGAAATCACAACTGAGTAAGAGAACTCAGCTGTGATGGTGGTGATGTGCGGAAAGTGGTGGAAATTAAACTCGTTTAAACAACTCATGCTTTTAGTGCAGAGTTGGTCAAAAACCAAAACAGTTGAATATGCAAATATGCAGTTTGTATGCCGGTTAGTTTGGTCAGTCAAAAATGCAATAAGTAACTGAATAATAATAAACACAGACACACAGGATTTAACGTGGTTCGGAGATAACTCCTACGTTCACGGGGAGGTGTGAATCCTCACACCTCAGTTCAAGTTCTTCTGGACAGTTCCACACAGCTTGCCCGGGCTGTGCAACCGTTACAATAAGTTTACGGGTACTTATCAACCTTTACAGTTAAGTTTACGGGTACTTAACAACCTATGTCAAGTTTACGAGTACTTGACAACCTAACTACTCAATTACAGGAAGAGTATGATCCTAACAGACACTTTTTAAGGTGTGTATGTGGGTGGGTTTTCCAACAACAGCTCGATCACGAATAAGAGCTGGATCTATGGCTTGAACGAATGAACACTCAAACTAAGATCTAAGACAGATTATAACTCTATGAACCCTCAGCTACTAATGTTCTATCACTCTTGAACTCTCAGCTGCTGATGCTCTTAGAATATGATTTTTGCAGATTTTTCTTGCGCTTGTTTCTCTTGCGATCACACTTCTCTGTCTCTTGTCTAGAGAACCTCTCGAATGAGAGAATGCCTCTATTTATAGGCGGAGAGTATCAACTAGCCGTTGGAGGAGCTGTTGATCTCTGATCGATGAAAGTGATGGCTTGTCTCTCATCTCTGCAAACTTTCCCGATATGGCATCTGTGTTCTTCTGCTTTCCATCTGAGACAGCCTTGTGTTGGGCCAGATGGGGTAATGACTGAACGATCAAACCCTCATGTGACTTCCTTTTGAAATTCAAATCTTAACCTTTCTGACAGTCAACCTCGGTTAGTAGGTTGAAAATCTTGATCTTCATCTGAGTGGTCTTCAGCTGATGTTCTGAACCGTTGAACTCTCAGCTGACTTTGAACTTCAAGTTGTTGATCTTCTTGATTGAGTTCTACACCTGAGGTTCTGAAACTGAACACTCAGTTGTCTTCCTTGTATTTAGTCAGTTGGGTTTGAACCTTCAGATGACTTCCTTTTCATCTGATGTTCTCTTCCTCTCTACTGCTTCTCATCTGATGA
Organism: Schizonepeta tenuifolia; assembly: GCA_029490685.1. Classification (NCBI taxonomy): domain Eukaryota; kingdom Viridiplantae; phylum Streptophyta; class Magnoliopsida; order Lamiales; family Lamiaceae; genus Schizonepeta; species Schizonepeta tenuifolia. Next base: position 9,089,191 of record CM055958.1, read on the forward strand.
ACCCTCAGTTGGTTTCTTTCACAACTGATGTTCTGAAGACTTCCCCCTCTTTGCATCTGAACAATGAGCTCTCAGTTGTATTTCATTACAACTGATGTTCTGTTTGGGTGATGTCTTGTTGCCATCTTCAGTTGGAGACCTGTAAAGATAAAATCTTAACTTTGCTCAAACAGCGAGCCTAATTTCTAACACTAGGCTCTGGAAACATCTACTCAGTTGGGGTCAGTCGGTTTTGGAATTCATCAAAACTCATACTAATAAATTTCCCAACAATTTCCCCCTTTTTGATGATGCCAAAACCACTTACAACTTTAAACCACTATTGATCTCACTAACTGACCTAAAATCTCAGCTGAAATTCTAGACAGTCTATAAGACAAAACATCAACGGGTTAGCACAGTTATAACATGGTATTTAAAAGACTTTTGAGATTCAGAGCTTGGACAATGAGGGATTGTTCATCAAGGTGAATCTTATATATACTTGGAGTTTTTGTTACAACTGATGATTACAAGATTAAGCACAAAACTGTTAAAGATACAACAGTTGCTCCAAAAACTACATCAACTCAAAAATACTGTTGACCGTACTTGCTGAAGATACGGTCAAAGATCTCCTTCTTCGCAGCCGACTCAATCCCAGTATTGACACCATGTTCCTTGCAGACTTGTCTCGCCTCAGCCATGATCGCATTTCTGTTCGGAGTACTTGTGCCTTTGATTATCTGAGGGCGATACCTGAGCATCTGCGGAACTGGAACGGTGTTGGAATCGAGCTGAGCCTTCAGCATGGCTCGCTGGAACTGACTAAACATTCCAGGGTCTACAGATCTGAGTTCCCACAGGGCTTTCTTGAAGGCTTGCCTTGGGTCTTCAGTCGAGTAGACCTTCCTGTAGTAAAAGTCATTAATGAATTCATGCTTGAACTGCTCCCAGTCGTCGTTCCACTCAGCATTCATCCACTTGTCAACGTGTGGGAACCGAGACGGGAGCGGGGCGTTCTTCTGCAGCTGTTGTGTCTTCTTCCTAGCCTCAGCCTTCATCTGGTGCTTGTTTATTCTTCGCACGCTCCGACTGGCTTTATTCCTGTCAACATTCTTCTCAACCTTGGCCAGTTCCTTCTCGAACTTGGCCACCTTCTTGGCCTGATCAGCAGCGAACTTCTTGATCCAAGAGGAATTCAAGTACATCTCCTTGGACTCCCTCATAGCTTTGGCAGCTTCGATGCAGTCTTCAATAGATATCCCGTCAAGATCGGCATCGAGCTCGGCTGTAAGCTCGGCTACGAGGTCGTGGGAGATTTCCAGTTCCTGCTGCGATCCTTCAGCTGCTCCTTCAGCTTCAGCTGGCACTCCTTCCCCCTGTTGAGGAACAACTTTCCCCTATCCAGCAACAGCTGCTGGCTCCTTTTCTTCCCCCTTTTTGTCATCATCCAAAAGGGTGGCAACAGTTTCATCCAGGGAGGTCAGCTTGGCTTCAGCCTGTTGAACTCGGGAAAAGAGTTCGTCGACAGCATCCTTCTCTTCCACCTGCTTGGCCAACTCCAGGTCCTGGCGTTCCTGTTCAGCCTTCTTCAGGGCAGCAAAGGTCGCAGAGACATCTTTATGGAGGGTGATGAACTCAGCTCGGAAATTTGCGAACTGAGACATCCACTCCTGGTCTTGAGTCTGCTGGGACTTTGCCAGATCAGATTCAGCAACGGACTTGAAGACATTGAAGTCCGAGCTGAATCCCTGAACCGCCTTCTTCAGATCCTTGACCTCGGAGCTGGTAGAAGTGGAGAGGTCTTCGAGCTTTTGCTGTAGGGAGGAGGAGAGTTGTTCAAGCTGGCATTCTCTGCCACCAGCTGATTCATCCTGTCAACGTCCTCCTCCTTGTTGAGCTTGATCTTGGACAACAACTCCTGCCTCAGCTGGTTGACCCTCTCAGAGATCAGCTCATAGATGGCATCGGTTGAGTGTGCTGGCTGATCAGAGGGTCCAGGCAGTTGTTGTTGTTGTGGCTGGGCAGTTGGGTCCACGACAGTCAGGGCAGTTCGGCTGGCCAGGTATTGTTTCAACTTTTCTTCTTCCCTTTTAACCGCCTCCTCAGCTGCGTCGACATCCTCCATATAGTTGGCACTCTTGGCCAACATATGGTCAAGAAATTAAACAGCTCCAGGATTGTCACACAGCTCCCTGGTGTCTGTCTTTTCTTGTTGGCTTTTGTCCAGGTGACGACGGAGCACAGCCACCTTCTGATTGTATGCTACCTCCAGGTTCTGGTAGTCGAAGTATACCCTCAGGTTGGATTCTTCAACTTTCAACCTGTCCCAACCATGGATCCTGAGAGTTTCCTCCTTGACGTACCAGTAGCTGAAAATCACGCTAAACTGATAGAGCAGTTCCGTCCCGAACATGGCAAAGATGGGCATTGAGCTTGCCTCGGGGAACATGCCGATAAGCTTGCGGAAGCAGTAGTCCAACCGGCCTTCATACTCAGCCAAGATCGCCTGGCGGTTGGCTTCTTCATCAATTGGAGTTGGGTCTATTTCGAAGGCAACGGGTTCGATGGTTTCATCAACGTTGGCCAAAGGAATGGTCACAACCTTGGCATCGAGCGATAGGCTCGGTATATCTGACTGAGGACCAGTTGAGATAACTGGATCCTCTTTGGGTGGTGAGTGGGCTGGCTCAAGTGTTTCCTCAGACACAGGTGGGATTACCTGGCTGGCATCAGCTCCAGTCGGACTGTCGTGGGATTCCTCAGATGAAGAAGAGTCATCTGAGGACGAGCTGGAATCCTCCACATTGATCTCCTTTTCTTCAGCCAGTGCCTCCTGCTGACGGGGTTAAAGCAAAAATCTAGCTGGATCAACCGACTGGCTTGATTCGGTTGACTCCTTCTCCTCAGCTGTTTTCTCAGTTGGTATCACTACCACCAGGCCAGATGCATCCGGTTGAGCTGTTGGCTAGATGATTCGAATCTTGGGCCTCTTCTGGAGGGGTTCCTCCTCATCTTCTTCTTCATCTTCCTCTTCCTCAGTCACCTCCTTCAGCTGGCGCTTCGCAGGCTTGGACCTTGAAGGGCGGCGAGCTGCTGAGGCCGACTCCACAGCTGGCTTGGAGGCTCCCTTGGGTGTGTATACTGCCTCCACAACGTCCCTGGCCTTTTTGGCTGTGGGGAACAGCATCAGCTTGCTGAACGGCGGGTCCTCACTCCCTTCCCAGGTCAGCTTCTGTCCCTTTGTAGCTTGGAGGATCAGGGCAGAAATTTTTGTGCCGAAATTGAGTGTCCCTTTGACACTCAACAGCTGCTCTCCAGACTCAGCCACTGTCTCAGAGATTTTCAGCTTCTCCGCCCACAGCTGGCTTTCAATGTAGCCCAGCCAATCAATGTTGTGCTGTTCCTCCAGGGCCTTCTGCTGCTTGAGCTTCGGTCTGCTAATGTCACCGAACGCTCCTCCATACGCGAAGGCACATTTGGAAATTACGTCGAAAAGAAGTCGGTGCTCTGGCTTCAGTTTTGTCCTTTGCATGCTCCCCTTCAATGGTTCGGGAACAAGAAGGATTGTTTGAAGGAAAGCATCAGCTTCCTTATCGGTGAAGTTCCCCATCACATCTATGGCTTCATGATTTCTGGGAATGATCTTCTCCAGTTCTTGAGACACTCTGATTTCTACGGCGGTGTCGTCTATCGAGCGGGAAGTGTTGTTCCGTTGCTTGCACGGTATGGTCGTGACAAGGCCGTGTTCTGCAACTCGTTGCAGATTCCTGTAGAAATGTGCGACCTGCTTCCTGAGCAGCTTGGATGGAGAGAGAGTTTCCCAGTTTAGCAGACTGTGGTCGGAAAGGATGGCGGCGACTGGAGCGAGTTCCGGCGAGGTCAGGGCATCCCTGGAAAGAATCTGTTCGAAATGAATCTTAGACATCATCATGTCGAAAGATTCCTGGAATGTAGCGGGTTCTGCAGAGACCATTTTCTTGGGCGCTTTTGACTTCGGTGCCATCTTAGAGAAATGTATATATGCAAGGAAGAAAGAAATTCGTTACTGAAAATGGTGAGACAAATTTGGAGAAGATGATGAATAGTTAGTAAAGATATGCACGAAAAGAGAAGGTAAGGATCACTTCCTGATTTGCCGTATTATATAATCTTTGACTCGGATGAGATCAACGGCTGGGATTACGCGTCTGTTGGGTATTTTGACTGACGCTCCACGCGCGCGAGTGAGAAGGTGAATAGTCTAAGGTGTCAGCCCAGTCGCACTATAAAGTAAGGCTATAGAAGTTCAGCCAGACTTTACATTAAATGCGATATGATGGCTTGTTTAGTTTAGCTGACATGTTCAGGAATGTTTGAATTTATTTCAAACATTCTCATTTAATATCATAACACCTTCAGTCATAAATGATACCTGCCAGCTGATGTCGAGATCAGCTGTATACCTCAGATGTGTTTCTCAGTTACTGCATACCATCAGCTGACTCAAGTTCGTCTGTTCAGCTGACGTTTGATGTCTTCAGTTGGCAATCCATATCTGAGATTCCCCCTTCATCTGAGCTTCCCCCTCAGATGGATATCTGACTCTTCAGCTCGGATGGATCCTCATCAGCTCGGATGACCTTTCAGCTCGGATGGATCCAATAGTCCAAGAAGATCACATAACATCTTGAACCGGGCTTCAGGAAGAGGTTTGGTGAAGACGTCAGCTCTCTGAATTTCAGTTGGAATCTTCTCCATGGACACATCCTTCTTCTCAATATGATCTCGGATGAAATGATGACGAATGTCGATATGCTTTGTCCGAGAGTGGTGAACAGGATTCAGTGAGATAGCTATGGCACTCGAGCTATCACAATGAATTGGAACCTATCCAGTTGCGACTTCATAGTCTCTCAGTTGTTGTTTCAGCCACAACACTTGCATGCAACAGCTTCCGGCAGCCATATACTCTGACTCGGTTGTAGAAGTAGCAACACATGCTTGTTTCTTGGAGAACCATGAAACCAGCTTGCTTCCCATGAACTGACAGTGTCCAGAAGTAGACTTCCTGTCCAACCGATCTCCTGCTAGGTCCGCATCTGAGTATCCGGTCAGTTAGATATTGTCATCAGTTGGATACCACAATCCAACATTAACAGTTCCCTTCAGATACTTGATGATGTTCTTTGCTGCCAACATGTGTGCTTCTCTTGGCTGAACTTAGAATCGAACACACACTCCAACTGCGTATGATATGTCTGGTCGGCTGGCAGTTAGATATAGCAGCGAACCGATGATCCCTCTAAACTGGCTGGCATCTACGAGCTTTCCCTCAGCTCCGGGTTCAATCTTCCAGTTAGTATTCATTGGGATCCTTGTGGTTTTACTTGTTTGCAATCCAAACTTGGTGATGAGCTCCTTTGTATACTTGGACTGATTGATAAAAATGCCTTCTGGTGACTGCTTCACTTGTAATCCAAGAAAATAATTCATCTCGCCCATCATTGACATCTCAAACTTCTCCTTCATGAGATCTGAAAACTTTTTGCACAGCTCCTCCGACTTAGAACCGAATATAATGTCATCCACGTAGATTTGCACTACAAGTATATCATCTCCAACTTTGATGGTGAACAGGGTTTTGTCAACTGATCCTCGTTTGAATCCCAAGTTCAGTAGAAAACCACAAAGAGTGCCATACCAGGCCTTTGGCGCTTGTTTTAGACCATAGATAGCTTTCTTCAACTTGTACACTCTTCCATCTCCAGTCTCAAAACCTGGAGGTTGTTCAACATATACATCTTCCTTGATATCTCCGTTGAGGAATGCACACTTCACATCCATCTGCTACACTTTGAACTTGTGATGTGCGGCATAAGCTAGAAAGATTCGGATGGCTTCCAGCCTTGCAACAAGAGCGAAAGATTCTTCAAAGTCGATTCCTTCTTCTTGGCAGTACCCCTGAGCTACCAACCTTGCCTTATTCCTCACTATGAATCCAATGGCGTCTCTCTTGTTTTTGAAAATCCACTTCAATCCAATCACCTTGACACCATTTGGTCTTTCTACCAACTCCTATACACAGTTGCGTAGAAACTCATTCAGTTCTTCTTGCATTGTTGTTGTCCAGTGAACACAGTTTAGAGCTTCCCCAACATTCTTCGGTTCTGGTACATCAGCTACAAAGCAAGAAATCATGGCAACATCTCCAGCTTGCTCGAACTCCTCTAGAACTGCCAACTCCTCAGCATATTGGGCATAAGTGTTGGAATCTTCCTCGGATGATTCAGAATTTGCAACTCGGCTCCTTGTACGCACACCCTCGATTGGATCTCCGATGATGTCGTCAGAGGAATGAACTTCATACCATCTTCAGTTGCGTCTCCCTTCTTCTTCCAACCGTGGTTGTTCTGAAATCTAAGTTGGAGTTTTCAGAGCTGGTGATTGATCAGTTGTTGAGTCTGAATTCTCAACATTGGTATTAGGTTGAACCGGACTCGATTGGGCTTCGGATGCTGAAGCAGTTGGAGGAGCATCAGCTGAAATTCCCCCTTGGGATGTGCTGGGGTCTTCGCATTCATCTTCAGAGGAGTATGGATCCTCATCCTCAGTTGCCCAAACCAGTGGTTCAGCTAGGTTCTTTTCTCTTAGAGCTTGCGATCTGGTGAGAACTGGTGGAACAGCTGGATCTGCTTGTTGTCCTTTAACCTGTTCCCTGCACTCAAAGGTAGATTCATCAAAACTAACATGAGGTGTTATTTCCACAACACGAGAGCTGTTGTTGAAAACTCTGTATGCCTTTATTCTAGCAGCATATCCAAGAAATATGCCCTTCAAAGCTTTGGCATCAAAAGTTTTCAACTGAGTCTTCCCATTGTTGTGAATATAACACTTAGAACCAAAGACGCGAAAATAAGAAATATCTGGCTTCCTGCGTCTCCATAGCTCATATGGTGTCTTTCCCAACCGCTTGGTTAGAAGAGACCGGTTTTGAGTGTAGCATGCAGTGTTGATCGCTTCAGCCCAAAATCTCTTTGGTAGAGCTGAGCTGGCTAACATGGATGTGCCTGCATCCTTCAGCGTTTTGTTTCTTCGCTCAGCTACACCATTCTGTTGTGGAGTACGCGCGACCGATGTCTGATGGGTAATTCCATTTTTCTCGCAATACTCGATGATGGTTTCATTTAGAAACTCAGTTCCACGATCTGATCGGATAGACATGATCTTCATCTCTTGTTGGTTCGATATCCGATCCATCAGCTTGGGCAGCTCATCTCGGGTTTCACTCTTGTGACGCATGAAAATGGTCCACGTGTACCTCGAGTAATCATCAGTTACAACCAATGTATATTCGTTGTCATTTATGCTCTTTGGTGTAACTGGCCCGAAGAGATCCATATGGAATTCATCAAAACTCATACTAATAAATTTCCCAACACAATTCTTGAAGTTCTATTCTCAGTTAAAAAAGTTATTCTCGAAGCTGGTAAAAAAGAAAACGAATGTCATCATTTATTTTTCTATGAATATATTTAGAAGATGATTATTTATATAATACTACAATTTATAATTAAATTTTTATTTATTAAATATTGTGTGAATATAGTTATTTATATAATTAAATATTAATTTCACGTAAAAAGAAAATAAATGTCAACATTAATTTTTTTACGAATATATTTGGAACATGATTATTTATATAATTTAAAATCAATATTGTAGTCAATAGGCCAATTTCAGGTCGGAACCGTCGTGGTAAACGGGATGATTGTGAAGCGGTGGTTTAACTTATTTTTTTTTCTTAATCTTGTGTTGAATTCATAATGTGGGGTATTTAGGGTCACTTTTATCTTATAAACAATCTTAACATCTGTAGTATTAATCGCTATCTATATATCTCTTCTCTCTCTCTCACTACCCGCTCCTTCTCTTGCCTCTTTTTCTTCATAAATTGCTAAAAATTTCAGCTTAAGAGTCACTTTCCTTTGAGAGAGAAATATATTTGTACCCACATCGGTTTTGTAGAAGAACAAAGCTTTAATAATTATCGAAAGTAATGAGAATATATTAGTTATAATTTTTAACAAACATAACTATATGGGTTTGAGACGTAAACATGTGGTAGAATTACTTTTTAATTGAATTTGAGATGTGTTCAAGGGATATAAATTCTAAGCGAGTTTAGTAAATTGCATAGTCGGATTATTTAACGTTAAAATAATTAACAAATAATATTTTTTTAATCTATAACATATTAGTACTATTTAATAAAAAAAAATATATTACCAGAAAAAAAAACATAGCCGTTGGTAGGGAAAAAAAACTACGCCCATCCTGACGTCGGCAACCTTCATCGTATGCAGCTGGTATTGCTCCAGCGCCATGCATGTGTGACATATCCGTGTTGATGATCCTTGCATCGGTGGCGTCTTGTTTTGCCCGAGCACGCTCCATGGGCCAATTCCGACCCATAATTGTGCGCGTTAAGGGAACGATTCAGTACCAGCGGGGTAACTTCAATTTTTTATAATTTAGAGAGACAAATAGATATTTTCTATAAAAAAGAAACACCTCAATTTTCAAACAAAATCAACACAAAACAATCACATCAGGTGTGAATTATATTTGAATATTTAATGAGTATTACTTAAAAAAATAAAAATTAATTAACAAACATTACATTTCTTATATTATTACATAGAGTATTAAATTTTATTAATTTTATTAAATAATAATTTTCCGTCGATTTTCGACGTGCTATACACTAGTTTCTTTTATAGAGAAAACTAGAAAAGGACATTTCACCTCAATACATATCACAAGATTCCAGCTTCCAAATCTATTATTATATAAACAAAAACGACTCTACGTAAAAAAAATTCTACGTGGCACCCCTCATATTCTTTCATTCTTATTTATCTAAATTCTCAAATATTCTGAATTTAAAATCTATATTTATCATATTTATTATATTTATATTATATACTTTATATGACATGGAAACAAAATCTTTACAAGATCAAACCATTATTTGTTATTAAATATGGAATGAAATCTTCACAAAACATGATTTGGGATTTTTTTTTCGAGTCAATTTTCGTTTATTACCAAATCCAACTGTGTAAACTTTTTGAATTAATATGCTTTTGAAGTATTATGTATATATATTAAGTAAATTATTTATCTTACGTTGCTTTTGAATGAAACTTCTTGTGTCTCACATCGATTTTTCAGTGAAATTTTGCCTATTGAAAAACCTATAAATACCTAGAATTAATGTCTATGTTCTCATCTTTTGCACCACCAATTTTATTTGGCCAATTTTTTTTATTAGTCGGCCGAATAAATATCTATATTTTTATAGTTTAATTCAATTTAATTTGAACAGTTTATTAATTGGTCAAATAAATAATTATTTTTTGTAGAAAACTAATTTAATAGTTGGCCGAATAAATTATTATACTTCTTAAAATTTTCTGACGATGAAGAAATGTTGACTGAATATATTAATTAAAATTAATGAACGTAGTTTTGAAAAATACAGTAGCCATTATTGCAGATAAAAGTATGGATACTATTATAACTATAACGATTATTTGGTCTATGAATCTATGATGGAAATATAGTTCTTTCAATCTAGGTAGTTGATTTAATTCATTTTGCATTTTGTCTTGAAGCTTGAAAATTTATCCTAAAATGTACTGAAAATCTTTATTTTCATTCTCTTGTGATTTAATTTAATCCAGTAGTTCTTAAATAAATTTCATTAGTTTAATTAGGATTTATAGATATTTTTATTTTAATGTGCAATTTTTAAGTTAATAATTTATTGTTAGATGTTCCATAAATAGGGTATATATTTTTCTAAATCTAATTTTTCGTAACAAATTTTAATAACTATTCATACAATTGATCTATGACGTTGATGTCTTAGAATTTTGAGAATATAATTATAACACGAATTGATCGGATAGCCAAAATATAAAAATACAATTAATATATTTTCGTGCAAGGAAAAAAAATCCATGTAAAAAATACAAATCTATCAATCTATCTATTTATTATATAAACGAAAGCGACTATACGTAAAAGAAATATTATGTGGCACCCCTCATATTCCTCTATTCCTATTTATTATATAAACGAAAATGACTCTGCGCAAAAAAAATTCTACGTGGCACCCCTCATATTCCTCTATTCCTATTTATCTAAATTCTCAATTTTTCTGAATTTTATATTTATCATATTATATTCTATATTTATATATATTACATGGAAACAAAATCTTAAAAAAACTGACAGTTCAATTGATTTTTTTAGTAGACGGGCCGATTCCGATGAAAACCGCGGTGACTCATACTTGAAATTTATTTATTTTATCTTTTATATTACGGGGTGATTCTGACTTAGAACCGTCGGGTAGAAGGCCCGACTCTAATCAAAATCGTGGGGTAAACGGGCCGATTCCGATGAAAACCGTAGTGAACAAGTCAGTTCTGACACATAACGGTGGGGTTAATTAAGGCCAGTTCCTTTAGTAAAATAGGGTCATTTCCATTGTAGGTATAATAGTAGATGCACGAGACCAGGTTACAATTATTTCTTTTTCTGCTTTTTTATTAAGTTTAGCAATTTTTTTTAATACATTTTTGGCTACAAAAGGATTTTTTTTTAGTGAACGTATCACAGGTTACTCCTATTTTTTTTTTGTAAAAACGAAGAAAGAAATTCTATTTTCTCGCCTATTTACTTTTTAATTATCTATTGAATTCATAACGTAGGATTTGAGTCACCTTGACATTTTTTAAAATTACTTTTCTTCTCTAATTCAATGTGAGATAGAGGATATTTTCTATCAGAACGATCCACCTCATTATCCTACGTCGATTTTGAGAAGAATTTATGAAATAGTGATTTCCCGTCGATTTTCGACGGGTTATACGCTAGTTATTTGAAAAAAGGTTTGAAGGAATTTTGAATGTTATTATTTCAAAAAATGATCGTACTCAATATTTTTCCTTCAGATTTATATAAAAGAAACATTACCTTTGCAAACTAGTCACGATATTATCAATGCTCATTATCAATAACTTCAAAGCTGATATATAAGATTACTCATACTTTATGGCTCGATCCTTGAAAAATACAAAAATGGTTTTAGACCTTTTCCTGTCGTGACACTTATGGCACGGAGAAAAATCCAATGATCAAAAGATGATTAGTATATGTCGGAGATTGACATGAAAATTCTTCGATCTCGGTTGAAAAGACAAATATTTATTTTTGGGTCTCCCCTGCATCCACCATTGTTTCTCTCCCCAAATCCTTCCTCCACTCATTGCCAACCACCATTCTTACATCAAACCAACATAATTAAAAATCAATGAAAATCATTATAACTATAAGTCAAAGATATGGTGATTAGATATGGTGTTTGAATAATTTATCTTATACCAAGACCCTCTAATCATCGAAAGCAACCTTTTGACATTTTCATTTTCTATTGAAATACATTATTGCAGCTAAGAAATCGATCAAAACCCTTTTTACTTCACGATAATAATGTGATTTGGGTTCTACTATTTTTCTACCAATCTAAAGAAGATGAAGCAAGATGTTCCAGAAGAAATAGGACCCTAATTTTTGCAGGTGGCCGGTCGTTTCTTGATTCGGGGGAATTGATGAGGGGTGATTTTGTTTGACGTCGAAAAAAGTTTGGGCATAGCTTCATTGTCGAAACATTCCTCATGATGTTCATACTGTTGTAATGAGCGAGTATATATGCATAATTATTGTTCATGAAGTTATGCTTTTGTTTTAAAAAAGAGAGTTTTTGGTGAACCAAGAACTTGTTGATAATTGCATAAGGAGTGAAGTGTAATTTCATACTTATTGTACATAGGCTTTGATCTAGTATTACTTGTGCTCTAATTTTTCATTTATAGATATCGCTTTTTAATGACAAAAAAGACAGACAGAAAGTTTGGTGCACACTATGACCGGAGAGTGAGAGAAGGGTTAAGTGGAAAGGTATAGGTGGAATATCAAAACATTATTGATTGAATTTTTTCATTTTTTGTTGAATTTTCATTTTTGTTTTAAATTTCACATCAATGGTTTCCTCTTGTTCTCATGCGGTCATAAGCGCCACATACTAACATCGGAATAAAGATTAGATAATACAATAATTATAGAATAAAATATGGAGTCATAGTCATATAGTGTAATTGACCCATATAATCAGCAAAATACTACTCTTTCTGTTCCGTTTAATAAGTCTCATTTTACCATTTTGGGTGTCCCACTCAATAAGTCTCATTTCATTATTTGGTAAAGATTAACATACTAAAATTCACTTTATGTCACACTCAGACGTGAACAATATTGTTTACTTTATTTTACAGTGTTTTAAATTTTATATCAATGATTTTCCTGTTGTTCTCATGCCACAAGCGCCACAGACTAACATCGGAATAAAGATCAGACAATAAAATAATTATAGAATAAAATATGGAGTCATAAAGTGTAATTGGCCCATATAATCAGCAAAATACTAGTATAAGATAGAGGCAAAAGCTCTATTACACCGGTTGTATCGTATACGAGCAGTTTAATTTGACCCTGGTCTGACCCAATATAACTTAAAATACCGGATAACCTAAAGAAAGTAGCGGTTAGCCTAGTTGCGGTGATTCTCGCCTATTAGCTATTGTACGGTAGGGACGTGAGTTCGAATCCCACCTTCTGCAGCTAAGTTTTGCTTTTTCGTTCTTTTCATCCTTTTCGTTAATTATTTCTTCTTTCTTTTTCTTAATTATTTTTCTTTTTTTTTCTTAATTATCATCACTAATTTTTTAAATTATAGACAATTAAATTTTATAAATTCATAATTACAATTTATTAACTCCTTTTCTTCTTCTTTATTCCTTTCCATTTTCTTAATTAATCTCAATTAAAATCAATTTCTTTTTAGATTTTTTTTCTTTATTTCTTTTTCTAAATTATTTATTTTTCTTATTTTTTAAATTCTTTCAAACACTAACTTTAATACACTTCATTTGTGTCTCGTGATCATTACTTTTCTTAACAAAAATATTTGTTTTTATTCACGATAACTTGTACTTTTAGTAATTCGGTCAAGTAATTATTGTCGTGATGAAAAGTAAAAATTGATATGAAGAAACGTAATGTTTCACAATTAATATTATTCTTAACGACAATGTTTATTTGTATTCATGACAGCTTGTACTTTAAGTAATTTGGTCAAGTAATATTGTCTTGATAAAAACTAATTATTGATATAAAAAAAAATGTAATATTTTTTAAATTCGAAAGTTTATGCAAAAACTTGCAGACGAAAGAAATAGTAAAATTAAAATAAAAATAATGAAAAAAAATGAAAAATGAAAGACTTATAAAAATGAAAAGAAAAGAAAAATGAAAAATGAATAAAAACTAATAAATCAAAGAATTAAAAAAATGAATAGAAAAGATAATAAAAAAAGAAAAAGGAAAAATAGATAAATAAAAGGGTAATTTTCACTTAAATAACCAAACTATTCAAACTTTCACAATTGTATTCCAAACTGGAGTATCATATATTGCAATTAAATGACCAAACTATTGTATTTTTTACAATAATGTGCTAACCTCAGTTTTCCGGCAAATCATATTTGATGTAACACGCCGGAAAAAATGACATGGATTTTATTTGTAATGTGGATTTAAGAAATAATTAAAAATTAAAAATTTATTACTCTGTCCACGAAATGGTTGTCACTTTTGCAATTTAAGTCCGTCTACGAAATGGTTGTCACTTTTGCAATTTAAGTCCGTCCACGAAATGGTTGTCACTTCCATTTATAGTAGTAGGATCCACATAATACATTATATTTAACCTTATATTTCCCACTACTCCACTCACATTTATTGTGGGACCCTTACTTCACTCACAACAATATACATTATTATCTATTACTACCTACCATTTTCTTAAAATCCGTATCGTCTACAATGTGGCAACTGGGACAACTTCCATAAGTTTGTTCTTCTGCCCCACTCCAGCCAAGACCTCTGCCGGCTTCACATACCGACTTCATTTCTATTGCTACCGGGACGTTGGCGCTGGAGCGAATGTCCAAGTCATCTTCGACACTAATGTACTAGCCAACACCTACATCATCTTTTTCTTCACTTCACGGTCCGTGCGGTCGGATTTGTGGAATATTGACAATAAAATATGTTATAAGGTCTTCTAGTTCTTGAATAAAGCTTCTAGTGAATCAAACTATTGGGAAGATTTTGTGATATGGATAATCGAGCTTTAATTAGAAAAGCTAGGTGACGATTAGAGTAATTTTTATTTTTTTGAAGCGAGAGTAATTTTATTTTCTACTATGCTTTATCTTTTTGGTCTGGGAAATGAAGCATATGATTTAAAAAAAAAAATATTATTATTATTTTTTATTTTTTGTAATCCACATCAACATAAAATTTACGTCATATTTCCGGTGTGTCACGTCGCGCATAATTTGCTGGAAAATTGAAGTTAGCACATTATTATGAAAAATATGATAGTTTGAATAGTTTGGCTAGTGAAAATTACTTTAAATAAAAAGGGATAGTGGCATCTACTTAAAAGAAACGAACACGTCACCTCTATAAGGCACATGTGCTTACTTCTACCATCATGCCAAACGATTCTGTTCCAAGTTAGTATGGTTATTTTTCTTTTTTAGCTGTCCCAGGTTAATATGGTATTCTTTTTCAGGATATATCTTTTACTTTTTTACCCTTAAAAGTTTAATATATTTATTTTTATAAAGTTTATGCATTCACTAAGAAATTAACAACACATCTAGATGGGTTTATCCTCCACTTAAAATATTCCTACCAAACATTTATCCACTTTTCCTTAAAATCTGTGCACGACCCCCGTACCATACTAATTAAGGATGGAGGGAGTACATATTTTCTTCAATTTTGGTATATATACTATATGAGTCGGTTCTGGGTCGGGTCAAACCGGATGTATGAGATATACCCGATGCATGCAAATGTCGCTCTAAGATAGAACAAGAATCTGTAATCAATATTTGAATACTTCGTTTTCATTGACTATCCCCTTGGGAATCATAATAATTCCAATTATTTTTTTTAATTGCGAGTTATTATTAAAAATCAGAGAAAAGAAAATTACAAAAAAGAGAAATAAAAACAAAAGAGGAAACCTAGTTAAGGGAAGGGGAAAGAAAAAGAAAAAGTGGTATTTGCGGTGAATCCTCCTGTTAAGTAGTCATGCATTACGATAGGAACTCCCAATTCTCTAGCAAATACAGCTCTTTTGATCATCTCTTCGCATGTACCCGCATTAGCATTCAAGTAATGCCCTTTAATTTCACCAGTTTCAGCCTGTGATTTATATATTGCTTCGGCACAAAACAAGAAGCGGTTTCTCCAACGCATAAATGGTTGCGAGTTCACGTTCTCATCATCTTTGGTAAAATCAAGTCCACCGCGAAGACATTCATAAACCGCTCTACCATAGTTTTTAGCAGATAACCCCAAAAGGAAATAAACGAGCTACCGGTTTCACAAGCTAGCAGTTCATAGAGAGAAAAAATAGTGGCATAAAAATCAACAAATAAAACTGGTCACTATGAAACCGGAAAAACGACCGAAAAAGTCTATTAGTTTTGAGCGCAAAACCAACGACCCTAAAACATTTTGCGAAGCCTTTGAACTGAACTCCCACAACTCATTTTCAGCCTATCTTATCTTTGTTTAGCAATCACACATATAAATACGAAATATTTATTTTTGCCATCGATAATTTAAGCGTAACAAATTTCAAGTGATCGTGTTATCTTTCCATTGAGAATTTCGGCCAAACAAATCTCAAGTGGCATTATTGTAATAATATATGACCTACAAATTACAAAGGAAAATAAAATAAAAAGTCGCTAGATTTTTTTTTTTTTAATTTGAACCCTAAACCTCACTGTTGCACTGTTTGGATGTCCATTTAGGTAAATAGAAATTTGCTAGATAACTAAACAAAGAGATGGTCTCTGGTGCAGATATCTGAACCATGCAGACCCGCCCGACCCGATCAACACCGGGCGTTGACTTCTCCTTTAAAAAAGAAAAAATTCCTGTTTTATTTATTTATTTATTTACAGTGTTTTTTTTTCCGGCGGAGCTGAAGGCTCCGATTACTAATATAAGGAAAATTATCAGGCAAAATTTTGAATTTTTTTCAGCTCGCTCCGAGGGCTTCGGCTCCCCCTCGCTCAAATCTTGACTAAAGAAGAATCGGCAAACAAAAAAAGAATTGACAAACAAAAAAAGGGAGGGAAAAAAATTCTGAAAAAATAGGCTCGTGAAGTCCACGCACAGATTGGGTGGGCGTGTGGGTCGGGTCAGGTCGGGGTGCAGATTTGCACGGTGCAGAATCTGCACCCAAGTTTTTGCCCTAGACAAATTATTTATAAGAATTAAACTCGAAAAGATAGTATCTATAATTTGCGACCAATATTAATACTAATTGCGTGTGATATGAGGAAACTATCGCGAAGTTTCATCCATAGCACCAAGCTAGGAATGTCTTCTTCTTTTCGTAAGGAAGCGAGCCCATACGTTGTCGTTTTTGGGATAATAGATAAGCATAAATGAAATGGTTTTCATGGAAATTGGAATATCGAAATCATAGTGTAATTTAGATAGAAAGTTTCTTACTCTTTAATCATCTCAAAACTTTATAAGTAAGCCAAAAACATTAATCTAAATTTCAATCTATAAGGACAAGAAGAAAATATTAGCTTACAAATTACACACACATAAAAAAAAAGTAACCCTTAATGTTTACTCTAGAATATAAATAAGTCCTTTATATTTTTTTAGATACATTCATACCCTTAATCGTATTTTTTGGGTACAAACACACCCTTGATGTTCGTTAATATTTACATTTTTCATTAAATTGAATATTGTGAGACTAATATAATATTTATTTACAATTATTTTACCACTAACTTAGCTATATAAAATTATATATTAACAAAATGGCAATAATTTCAATATTAAAGCGTAAATATGATAGCGTACTATATGGCTTGCAATTAACTCTAGTTGTGAAAATACATTATAAAAAAATAGTGAATATTAATATTAACTAAACTTTTAAATCAAATTGTTCACCATTTTTTGTCAATATATTTTTATATCAAATTTTTTAAACTCAAGAAATAATATTACGATAAAAATATAAAAAAAAAAGGTAATGAACCATACCACGATATTAATTTATTATCATTGAACTGTTGTTTTATAAATGAATTACGAAATTAAATTGTTATGTTTCTAAATGTACCGTGTTTAAACGGTAGGCTTAGTTTCAATTAAAAATCATTTATAATTAAATTGATGTTATAAAAATTGGAACAAAGTCATATATTAATTAGTAGCAACATTATTATAAATAAATATTATATAATACTCTCAATATTCAATTAACCAAAATATTTAAATATTAATTTGACCATGGTGAGAAGGGTGTGAATTTCAATATTAATTAATAGTATTAAGTTTGTGTTCGTACCCAAAATCAACATTAAAAGCGTGTTTGTAGCTAAAAAAAAATATGAAAGGTTTATTTGTACTTCAAGGTAAACATCAAAAGTTTATTTGATCCTTTCCAAAAAATAAAAATAAAAAATAAAAAAATCCAACTATCTAGAGGATATATAAGGATATTAGTAACATTTGAAATCAGAGCTCATACACATCACAAACGTCACATGATATATAGTGTAATTAGGATAAGATCACATAGACAAAATAATGAATTCGAAACCAAATTTTCTTAAACTGAGCTATCTTAGAATCTCTTTATCAATTTAAAAATAAATTTTACATAAAAAAAACATTAAAATAACGTCCCTATAAAGAATTAGTAGGGAGGCACCACTACAGTTGCTGTCAATATTATATACTATATTGTATGAACAAAATAATACTAGCACCACTCATGCCAATTTTGATTTGATTTTCTTTAGAGCATCTCCACTGAAGATCATCAATACAGTGATCTTTCCATTATTATATTATTATAAGTGGACTTAAGTGATCAATTCAAATTTATACTCAATTTATCAAACTTGATGATCGTTACCCTTTTTTATTTTCATTTTATAATTGTTTATATTTGTTAATGATGGAGTGCGATTGAGAGATCGCCCAGGTCGCCTCCCATCCTTGCATATTGTTGCGCCTCTCCTCTCCTCTCCGCCGCCATGGTTGGGGCGATTACATGATTGAGCGATCATGGTGATCACCAATAGTTAGTTATGCCTCCCTCTTTTGTGATCATAAATGTAGCAATCTATGGCAATCGCCACATGAAATGGCATTAGAAATGCTTTACATTGATTGCCAGCAGTTGAGCTTTCTTCTGCGATCACAAATACAACAATCGTCACATGATGATCGCCATAAGGAGATGCCATTAGAACAAGCACCACTCATACTTGAGTAATTTTGCGCGATTGAAATTAGATATTTGAAATTTTAAATGAACTTATTTGTGATTCCTTGAATTTGTAAAGAAAGTTTTCTATTCTACTAGTTTTCCTTGAATTTCCTTGAATTTCTACTAGTATGTGCACTCATACTAGTAGCCAAAGTTCATATCTGATTACATAGTAAACTTTTTATTTTAGTTGTATATATGTTTTTGCACAAGTACATAAGTATATATTTGTATATATATTACAATATTGACGCTTCAAATAATCTAAACAGTACAAGTCTCTCATAATAGTATCGAATGGTGCTCAGGAGAAATTTTTTTTTAAAATAGCATCATGATTCATATTTAGGAATATCAATTGGAGCAACAAATTCAATTCGGATCCATCCTACTGGACTACTAAATTCAGACTAATTGGACTCAATCTTTTCATGATTAGAATCTCTCAACCATAACCTAAAATCTTTGTTTTCATTTTTCGAGTTGAAAAGAAGAACGGTGAGTATTGAATCCTAAACTTTTCTTTACATGATACAATTTTTAATTAATTGAATAGCCACGAAACTACGAAAAAACAAATAAGATGTTTTTAGATTTTTTTGTCCTTTTCGATTTGTTTGGACCAAAGAATTAGATTATCATCCCTAGTTATTTTAGTTCTATCTCAACACAAACTAAAAGAAAGAAATGAACGTGAAAAGGAAATCAAATTAAAACTGATTGAATCAAAATAGGAAAGAAAGTTTCCTCAGTCTCGTTAAGTATCTCTCTCTCTCTCTCGCTCTCTCTCTCTAGCCTCTAGTAAAATTCTTTATGTAAAAGAAAAGATAGGCCCATAGTGGAGAATGGAGATGGGGCTCCGCCCCAGCTTTTGCTTTCTGCTTTTTAACTTCAACGTTTTTGCTCTCTTCTGGGCCCACATCATTTAATAAGTTACTACTCCCTCTCTGCCTCAAACCACCAAAATACTTTATGCTAGGGTAGTGGGCAGCATGACTTTTTTAACCTTTACTTATTGCATATAAAAATTAAAAAAAAAATTAAAACAAAATCAAGTAAAATGATAGATTTGTTTAGGAATAAATCTATTGTTCGTCGAATTTAAAAAGTTTATTGATAGTTGATCATATTTGCATCGTCGATTTTAAAAATTTTATTCGTATCTTGCTTTATTGTTTTAAATATTTTTACAGAGATGTTAAAGTTAAGAAAAAGAACAGCTTGAAAGTTTAAATTCTTATTGTTTTTTTTTTTAATTTAAATACCTCATTGTAAGAAATTACATGTTATGTTTTGTTGAAATGATTCAAAACTTGGGATATAATTACAAAACGATAGTATTTATTTTATTTTATTTTGAGAAAATGATAGTAGTATTCTACTTCTCTACTATTATTAGGGTTGGGGAAAAATACGGAATACCGTTATATCGTACTTATCGTATCTAAAAAATACCGCATATTGAAATGATAGTATACCGTAATTTATGATAAAATATGATACCATATCAAAACATTTCGTTACGGTAACAGTATTGATTTTCAGATAGCCAAGGTATACCATGCCATACCAAAATTTTGGTATATGCTCTAATGTACTGTTATATGTACTATATTAAATAATATAATAAATAATATATATTTTAATAGAATGGAAATAGAAAACATGTTAGACCTATGAGCGTAACATTTGTTCCCACTTTTTATTTTGTCAGTCAGCCCTAATTCTAAATCAACTCCATTCTCCGCTCTCACTCTCTATATTACGTAGATCATGAAATTTCAACATGAAACGACATAACGGTATATCCACTTTTTCAGTATACCGAACAACATACGGTACGGTGAAGATATGCGATTTGCTCCTTACCGATATTTTGGTATACCAATATATATCGAATAATTTGGTAAGGTGAAGATATAAAATGTCTCATACTGTTACTTTCGGTAAGATATAATATATAATGAAAATTTTAAGATGTGCCGTACTTTGCACCCTAAATATTTTACGCTAAATTATTCTAGAGTAATGGTGTTAGGACACACTGTGGCCAGCCACACGCTCTAAAAATGGTAATATAGATTTTGAAAATGGAAATATATCTTAATTAGGAAGCATAAACTTTAGGAGGAAAATTTAATTATTTTCATTTTTAATGTCAATTTTCCTTTTTTTTACGCGTGTAGCTGATCACAGTGTGTCCGAATATCATTACTCATTGTAATGCATAATTACGGTGCGTCAAAGTTAATTGGCTTTGGCTCAAATGTAGACTCAAGTTAATTAAACACGCATTTCTAGGAAGAATTATTTGTATATGATCATTCAAACTACTAGTATATGTTAGTAGAATTCAACCGAAAAAGGTGCAGATTTTCAGAAAGGAAAATAAAAATATTAATATAAATAAATAAGTACTGAGATAGAAAACCAACATGTGATCTCTATCTATCTACACTTCTCTCTTTCCATACCATAATGACAAGTCAATAGTAGTATAATAAAAGAAGTGCAAGAAGCATTCCATTGTCCTTTCTGTTTTTATCTTCATATCTCCATCACAGTGTCGACATATTTCCGTAATAAAAAAGAAAAAAAAAATCATTTGCTCAATTATCATGTGACAAAATACCAAAATTTCGAATTTTAATTCTCGGCATCCGCAAGTGTAAGCAATCAGTTGGTGGCGTCATAAGCTGGTTTTGGGGCAGCTCAAAACTTTGGAATTTTGGTATTAAAAATAAATAAAATGATTGTCGTGAAACGAGAAGCATAGGCGCCCGTGCCAGCACGAGCAATTCTCAATGGTGACACACGCTTTGCTCACTGCTCGCTCGCACTCGCACGCAAAGACATGCCATCTGACGTGGCGCTCACCGTCTACTCACTCACTCTTAAACTGCCTCGTTGTTAACCTTTGATTTCGTAACTGCTAATTGGTTCCAATTGAACCGGGCTTTTGGGTTGGACCGCTCAGACTACCAGGCTGGTTTTCTCATCTCATCGTGTTTGTGTAATGGATAATAAATATAACTCCATGTCTCAACGCTACTTCAACTAATTATATCTTTATACCTCCTAATGTTTCACCATGTCTATGTGTGCGTACAAAACAACTTGATGAGAATGTATTTTCCAAACTTGATTTGAAATTTTTATACGTAATTCAATTTGGCCATACGAAATCTTGTATAACAATTGACAGAGTCCCGATCTTGATGGTTTGATACGAAACAAATTATTTGGCGTATGCTGAAGCCTCCCTTGTCACTTCCTTCCACTGTATTTGAGAAAAATTAAAAAAAGTAATCATGTCATTCATTTTTTTTTTGTTGAACGAAGTTTTCACTTGTTAAGAATACGTGGAAGGTTTAAAAATCATTAGAGTAGAAGAATACAGGATAATTTATGAACTCAAACGATACCGTAATGGTGTAGAAAATATTTATTGATTTTTAAGCCTTCAATTGAAAATCTTGGAGCAATAGAAGTTCTAAAATCATTAAAATTTGCATTATACTACTTCAACTTTGTTTTTTTCTTTTCATATAAAAAAAGCGACGTTGACTCATAACATAATTACACTATCAGATGAAAGGAGAATGTTATTACAATAAGAAAATATAAAGATCCTTTCCAAAAAAAAAAAAAAGAAAAGAAAAGAGAGAGAGAGAGAGAGAGATATTCTATAATTTTCAATTACAAATTATAGTATTAAAAAATGATGGTACTAAAAAAGAATCCAGTTGACGGGTATTTTCCGCAGAAACCCCTTCCCTCGTAGCCACGATAAAAGCATCCACCATCTCTCTCTCTCTTTCTCTATCTCACTCTCAATCCACTATAAATTGCATAGCCCTCTCTCGTTTCTCCTCTTCACTGTTGTTCCATTTACTCATTTTTTTTTAATTCTAAAGCAATTTAAGCCCCAAAAAAGAGAAAAATGTCTGCGCACAGAGACGAGCACCAGCAGCCTCTACTCGAATCGGTGGAGGCCGAGGAAGAGGAGCGAGCCTACGATTCCGATGAGAAAGTCCTCGTCATTGGCGTCGACGAAGCCCCCGACGGCGACGAGTACTCGACGAGAGTGCCGCCGTTCTCGTGGCGGAAGCTGTGGCTGTTCACGGGCCCCGGATTCCTGATGAGCATAGCCTTCCTCGATCCAGGAAACCTGGAGGGGGATCTCCAGTCGGGGGCCATCGCCGGCTACTCCTTGGTCTGGCTTCTCCTCTGGGCCACCGCCATGGGCCTTCTGGTCCAGCTTCTCGCCGCCCGCCTCGGTGTCGCCACCGGCCGCCACCTGGCCGAGCTCTGCCGCGAGGAGTACCCCAATTGGGCCAGGCTGCTGCTCTGGGTCATGGCTGAGCTGGCCCTCATCGGTTCTGATATTCAGGAGGTCATTGGCAGCGCTATTGCTATTAAGATTCTCAGCCAAGGTGTTCTGCCGCTCTGGGCCGGTGTCGTTATAACTGCTCTTGACTGGTAATATTTTCTTTTTCCTTCTATTCATTTTTTATTTTCGAATTCATTGTTTTTTAGGCTTACTTATTTATCATGGTGATGTGGTATTATTGCGTATGGTTATATACATGATTGTAAGTGCGAAAGTTTCTCAAACTTTAAGTTATGGCTACATGTAACTGCCATTGTTTACAAGACTTGTTATTTGAAAACTTATGATAAACAGAAGTGAGTTTTGAGTGTTATCAAAGTTTATGTATGTGTCTTTTGCGTGTTTATATGTAATAAATATGATATTTCCTTTGTTTCTCTTTGACTTGGAGTGGTTGAATTACCTACTACGTACTGCATAATTTATGATGTTTGAGAATGGTCGTGTCTAGTTATCTTGGAAAGAAGTTGAGGTTTTGTGGTCATCGTTAATTTGTTTGTGGTCTGATGGCTTTCTTGATGCAGCTTCATCTTCTTGTTTCTTGAAAATTACGGTGTGAGGAAACTGGAAGCCCTTTTCGCTGTACTCATTGCAACAATGGCAATCTCCTTCGCATGGATGTTTGGCGAGACGAAGCCTGATGGTCGTGAACTTATGATAGGTGAGGAACTGTTCTTACCCTTGCTAACGAGCTGTTTCTGTCGAAAACTAAGCATGAAACGTTGTTGTAGGCATGCTGGTTCCAAAGCTAAGTTCCAGCACCATAAAACAAGCAGTAGGAGTGGTGGGGTGCGTTATAATGCCTCACAATGTTTTCCTGCACTCCGCCCTTGTGCAATCCAGAGAAGTAGACAATCGAAAGATTGGCAGAGTGCGTGAAGCTCTGAGATACTACTCAATCGAATCTGGAATTGCCCTTGCCATTTCGTTCATGATAAATTTATTCGTTACAACAGTTTTTGCAAAGGTGTTCTATGGTACGGAGCAAGCAAAGACGATTGGTCTTGTGAATGCGGGGCAGTATCTTGAGGAAAGGTATGGTGGAGGATTGATCCCGATTCTCTACATATGGGCAATCGGTTTACTTGCCGCTGGACAGAGCAGCACGATAACGGGCACATATGCGGGGCAGTTTATCATGGGAGGGTTTCTGAATTTGCGGCTAAAGAAATGGATGAGGGCACTGATTACACGAAGCTGTGCCATCATCCCGACTCTGATTGTGGCACTTGTTTTTGACACGTCTGACGCCTCGTTGGATGTTCTTAATGAGTGGCTCAATGTGCTGCAGTCGGTTCAGATCCCATTTGCTCTTATTCCTCTGCTTTGCCTGGTGTCAAAGGAGGAACTCATGGGCTATTTCAAGATTGGAACTCTTCTTCAGGTATTTTTTTTTTCCATTCCCACGGTGTTTGTTTTATTTTGGTGCAGCTTCATGTTTTTTGCTTCTATTACTGTCGATCAACTCAATACATAATATGTTTCTTGTTAATCCTATCCCTTCCCCTTTGTTAGATGCCAATTAACCAGCTTCTTCGGAGAAAGAATTACTTTTCGTCACACTTAGAACAATATCAAGTTATATGGCAGTGTTTTCTGCACTTCTTCTTTCATTGTAGAGTTGTCAACCGAGGACGAATAGAAAAGGATCCTCGTGTTATCGAATATCATTAAATTTAAGAATGGTGGCTCTGATAATCAAATGGACGTCCTATAGAGGCATTTATGTTTCAATGTGATTTTTCCATGCACAAAGTTTTCTCTTGACTCTAATCTTTACTTGAACGACGTCTGTAACTTTTATGCAACGATATGAAAATGATGTTGGAAATTTCGCTGTGTAGACTGTATCTTGGATGGTGGCAGCTCTGGTAATCTTGATCAATGGATATCTGTTGGTGGACTTCTTCTCGTCCGAAGGGGGCGGTGTCTTCTTCATGAGTCTAGTTATGACTTTCGCTGCTGCATATGTCGGCTTCATCGTGTATCTTGTGTCAAGGGGCATAAGCTTTTCCAGTGTGTGCGCAAAAGCCAAGACGATTATGGGTTCGTGATCACAGTCATCGATCAGCCATTTTGTATGATCTGTTCTGGATGAGGCGGCCCCAGCAGGATTGAGAAGCATACATGCGTGTAAAATAACGGTATCTTGACGCGGGAGCAGAGCCTTTTGATCTTGTGTCCTGCAGAATCTAGAGAGAGAAGAGGTATTGACTATGAATTAGCTTGAGAGAAGATGATAGATATAGATATCATCTGTTCTTGATTGTCCAAAGCCTTGTGTATCTATTGCTAGGTTAGTGTTAGATCAGCCTGTCGTCTTCCACTGTCAACTACATGCATTGGTATAATTTATATAAAAATGTTTTTGCCATGTTTTGCAAGCTGTTTATTTGCTTACAATCTGATCTGAGGCAGCAGCAATCCTCAGTGTTAAATCATCTTGTCATGAATAAGTAGTTCTTCGCTTTTTTATCTCACAACTTTACAGTATTTCAAATTTACCTCTTAACACAGCTTTAATCTGCTATACAACATACACATCAATGCCCCATTTTTCTACAAAAATCTATGTTCCCAGAATCCCAGAATAGATTTGCCAAAAAAAAAAAAAAAAAACAAATCAAAAACCAAAAAAACAAAAAAACAAAAAAGACTAGGCACCCTTGCCATTAGAGATGTTCAACCCTGCTCCTCCACTTTCTTCAGTAGAGCGGCTTGATGACAGCAAGTTAATCTGCATCAACAAAACCAGTCGCTTCGAACGAATATCCACACCAAATGAAAGCACGAAGCACGTATCGGACTCAAACCTCGTACCTTAATAATTTCATACTTGGATGGTCGAGCAGACGCTGCCAAGATCGCCATGTGGAAAT
The DNA here is from genome assembly GCA_029490685.1 of Schizonepeta tenuifolia. Taxonomy (NCBI): domain Eukaryota; kingdom Viridiplantae; phylum Streptophyta; class Magnoliopsida; order Lamiales; family Lamiaceae; genus Schizonepeta; species Schizonepeta tenuifolia. The sequence continues at coordinate 9,114,956 of CM055958.1, forward strand.
GCTGCTTCAGAAACAATTTGGTGCATGTCACATTAGGTGAATTTTATTCAGCAAACAGATCAATTTGTAGCATAATGATCTAAATTACTAGTATAATAGAAAACTTACTCTAAAAGGGTCACTTCTCAATGATTGCACATAAATGCAGCTTGGTCTCCCTTTATCCTATATCAAGTAAAATTTTCCTAATCAAAGCTCATAAAAGCAGTTAAGCATATAATGGCCTAAAATGAAGATAGTTTCTTAGCTCGGTTTACCTCCAAAGATATGTCTCGTAGTCGCCTTCCCGTATGCGCACAACAAACACGGACCGTTGGTTCCTCGGAGCTTCCACTGATGATGTAGTCTCTTCCGTTCATGTAGTACGAACGAGTGTAGTTATGACAACTTCCTGTCGAAACTATCCCAAAATCCGTGTGAACCCGCCCGTCCACGGACAAAAGTTGCTTCACCTTGAAACGGAATTATTATATACACAAAATCAGAAAAAAAAATTAAACGAGAGTAGCTAGCAAATTCATCCAAACATAAAAAGTAACGAGACATCAATCAGAAGAAGGTTGGTTAGTAGTGCTACCTCATTATCTATGGCTGAAACCAATAGGTAAAGATCGTCAGGAGAGAACACGACCATCACGTTCCCTCTTGAGCTTTTAGACGAGTAGCAAGGCTTCCCGGGCTTCTGTCTTGAATCCCACATCTTCACATCACGGTCGAATGATGAAGTCACAAAAAGGTGAGGGGAATGATTTGAGAACTTAGCAACGTTTATGGGCTCCCGGTGCATGTCCGTGAACAGCTGCAACCGTTGGCCACTGCAGATATCGTAAATGGCCACTTTCTTGGAGTAGCCACTCGTTAGACACCGGTCATCGGTTGAATTGACGTGAACTGAGGTCAACAGCTCAAAGTCGTCAAAGATAACCGTCGAGTTATCTTCAAGTTTAGTCCGAACATCGTACAATCTCAAGCAACCATTATCAGAACCCACCAGGAGCTAGATAGGCATATTGTAGTACATATCTGTTAGGCCTCACTCCATTAAGCTTACCGTGTAAACGAAAGAGGTAACAACGAAAATCATATAAACTGGCTACACCAGTTCCTTCCACAAAATGCAATCAGCAACGAAACGAGACAACCAATCGAACTAAATGATATATCAGACATACCTTAGAGGGTTGTTGCTTAAGCCAACAAAGGCCAAGAATACTATTCATACTCAGCGATGGAAAGATGCACGACACAACATTCCCCGTTTCGTGGTTGAGAACAACCACTTCTCCATCAAGAGATCCAACGGCCATCAGACTCGAATCAGACGGGTGGTACTCAAACTGCCTTGGCCGGAGAATCCTATCCACTTCTTTTGTAATCTTGCTTACATTAGTAATGGAATACGACAATGGCTGCACAGATGACACGAACTTTGCAGCACAGAGGGACCTCATATAGAAACACGGGTTCTTTCTACCAGACGAGGCGCACTTTGTATTAGACGGTTTGCAACTACTCGTTCCTGTTTCACGAGAATGCAGTACATTCAGAACACTCTCCCTGTGGTGGCGCTTATATGGTAAGTACTCGTAATATTTTGAGAAGACGGCTTTTGCCCTTTCCACAGACGAATCATTCTTCATTTCCATATGAGCCAGAGATGTAATGACACTATCCATTCTCTTAAGCAGAGGAGATACCCCAAAATTTGTGATACCGGAGTCCTTTTTATGTCCCGATGAAGTATGCTTGTAGCTGACGCCTCTTTCTCTTCGATATCTTCATATTCTAACCTAACATAACATAAAATGACATATCAACCAATATAGCTCAAGCTAGTCAACAACACACAACCTTGCCCAAAAACAAATGAATGCACAGTCTCAGATTTTAGGCCTATGAATTAAACAAAATCATCAATATTTTGTGTAACTTATACTGTTGAAAATAGAATTTAATGCAGTCTTGAGCAATGACCACACATTATTGATGCAGCAACATAAAGAGACCATAATTTTTTTTTAATAACATATGGCTTTCTTCTCCAAAGACGAAACTACGGCGATCTTCTCCTCTCTCTATTTCTCCCTTTGTTCTAACTGAGATAATGTTTGACTCTTTCAGCATATGTTTGAGTACAAAGTAATGTAATTTCAAGTAATTTGCTCATAAAATAATGTAATTTTAGTGGCGGATTTCAAGATTGCATATAGAAATATCTCAACCAATCATTGCTTTTGCCACCAAAATGGTTCACCAATTAGGCAACTTTACAAGAAATAGTAAAGGTCGTTTTATTAGTTATCTTTCCCAATCTATTAAACTACAGTACTATACTTCTTTATGAACAAATTCTGGGTTATCTTCTTCTTTCTATCTTCATTTAGACACGCCTTCTCTATCTCTATCTCGCTCTCTTCCGTCAAAAATTAAGTTCCTTCTTTAAGAAACACCTCTTAGATTTAGCAAACATGGGCTAAGACTCAATGATCCAAGCATCTGTTTTCTTGAAATCTGCATTATTTCCACTAATTCTAGAAGAAAACTTGACGGTATAGAACTCACTTTAAAGACAATTGGAACTACAAAGAACAGCAAAGAGACAAGGAAAGGATGGCATAATAGGAAGCAACATAAAGAATCTGAAGTGAAGGCGAAAAAACAAGAATAGCAAGTGTGTGGAAAACCTGAATTGATGGTAATTCTTTTTCAAGAGAAAGAGGTGTTTAGATGTTTATCTCTGCATTCATTTCATAGCGAAAAAATGAAGTTGAAGTTTGGAATTAGAGGGATCTCTGCTCTAACAGTAGAAAGCGAAGGATCAAAGATGAGATTTGAAGAAGATAAGTGTCATTGAATGTGGAAAGAGAAAGAGGTGTTTCAATGTCTATGCTGATAGCTTATTGCAGTAATTGACACTTCATCTGCTCTTATCTACTCACATATACATTAGTATTTTATATATTCTTTCTATAATTATCAGTTCATCACTTTAAAAATTTTAGTTAGTTTCAAATAGTATAAAATGATACGTGCACGCAAATTAATACTAATATAAATTAAATAGTGTAAGCAAGTTGAGCTAAATTAAGAGCTACGTACTCGATAAAATTAAACTTGTGACTTGTGAGCTCGTTCATAAAAGAGTGAGAGAAATGAAATATATTTTCAATCTACATGACGATCAACTTGTAAGTTGTAATGTTGATGTCTTTATTCTTCTTTTTCACCTCTTTTCTTACTTTTTTACACTTCATTTTCATTATTCGCTATCTTCATCCTCCCTTTAATTATTCTGTTAGAATAACTCATGGCACATTATCATGAGAATATGTTCATTAAATTTTTTTTCATGTGCCTGATCTTGCATTAGACCATATATTCAATTTAATGACAGAAGCATAATATTAAGAAGGTTCAAATTCATAGCTAAGTCACTATTATTAATAACGATATTACTTTTGCAACTCGATCATAATTTTGTGAGACAACACTTGTTAGTGCAACATGTGCATCAAGACAACACTAATGGAAGACAAAGTTGCCCAGAACACATTGCATCCGAAATTTCAATATAAATTTTCAAACTAGTTCTTATTGTACAAAGAATCTAAATGCAAATCGCATAATAGCATTATTACATTAATATGATTCAAAACAAATCAGTTAAATACTAAAACTGGCCAGAGGCAGTTGACAGACTCTTTCTAACAAACAAACCAAATGTCAATCGAAAACGATTTCTGTGTAAGAAACTGAAGTTAAATAACTGGCAAACCAATCACATACAAAGTTAATTCAGAATAATATTACATTGACAAGTATACAGCTAACAAACCAGTTTTGTCTAAATAATTCTTCATGTGACCTTGTTGTGCTCGTTTTACGTATGAAGGAACCGCCACATAAACTGGTCTCTCTTTGTAAGGATAACCTGCAGATTTCGAATGAAACTAAAACTCATCTTATATCACTGCTGTGTAAAAATAGAGCAGGAACAGCTAAGCATTCATACCTTAGATGAATTCCTCAATCAGAGTAGGTGCTCAATGCTGCGACAACTAATCCTGTTGTTTCCAGAGTCGAGGCTACATCAGGGTACCCTTTCCAGGACGTACTGATCTTGAGAGACGGGTACAGCCAGCTTTTGACAGAAGATATAAACGAGTCAGGGTCACGTTCCAGAATTGCATCCCAGTCCATCTGAACGCCCTCTGGGATGCTTCCGGTGAATTCCATGTTGGCAGCCAGCAGCAGGCCGAGCAACACCACCAATCCAATTACAGCAGTACCTCTTGATAGCGGCATAAAATTATACCTGACAAACAGCAATTCAGCCCAAATTATACATAGAAACATCGCTAAGTGTGTACGATGTACATATGTTGTGCACTCCGAACATAACTCTCACCAGTAATAAGTCATCCTTAAAATTGCCTCCCTCACATTCTCGAGCACATCAAAATCGGTTGACCCATAATTTTCACCACAGTAAGCATCACATACTGCCTGCAAATTCAGTTTCTTTCGTCAACTCAAGGAACAAGAATCTTCAGCCAATACCAAGGAAAAATGATGCATCTATTCATTTTTTTCTGATCGCTTTCATAGATAAAAAGGAACAATTTGGAAACTGCAGTGTACTTCAAAAGTATAAATAATTGTATCTTGTATGCTTAACAGAGCCGGGAGACATTTAGAAGGCAGTAAAGAAATCATGTTTTGAAGATACAAGCGATCCACAAGAAAAGTCAAGACTTCATTCGAAGAATCCTGAACGAGTTAAATTTGATTATATGCCTAGAAATCCAATATAAGCAATATTGCGAGAATACAGCAATGGCGCATCCAATCCATTTCCATCCACGACCCATGATTCTGAAGCCCATAAAATGTTCATGAATCATGAGAGATCATATAAACATCACTGGTGGCATCACAACAAGGCCTAGAATTTAAAGACTGTTTATCAGGAAAACAAATTAGGATAGAAGAGATACCTCCCATGCTGAAGTCATTTCCATATCAAAGTCATCCCACCTCGAAGGTGTACAAGGTGTTTTCACAGCGAAATCATACCCAATTGGATCCCTGGTAGGTGCAAATCAAACCACAAAAGTGAAAAGTGAACAGACGTAGACCAGTATAAATCAGTTAACAGACAAGTTGATAATGTTATCTATTTAAAGTGACCAGAAGGAGATTGAGTTTACGTTTGTATTAAGGAGATCCTAGTTCCTTCAAGCTGCTTTCTGAAACAAGAAACGTGATAAAAGGAATTTATGTTATAAAAAATATTAATCAATTATAAGACCATAGGAATAAAACATAAAAGAAGTAAATTAGCTTCACGACAAGAAACGTTCAACGAAAAGTACCCCTCAACTGCCATACTATGGCACCAAGTAGCCAACCAGAAGTCCTGCCCCACAGCTCTGTAAAGATCCGAGCATGATTCAGCATTCATTATCTGCAATATCAAGGAACAATACCAATATAATGCACAATACGTAGGAAACAAAGAACACTGAATAAAAAAAGATATACATGAGCTCAAGAAAGGAGCAATCTGAGCACGGAATGGTAAGTCAATGCTCACAAAAGTTAGCACAAAGTTGTCATTAAGTAATCCTGTAGCATTGATACTGTTTTGGTCCTTCAGATTTACTCTGCGGAGAACCCGAAAAAAGAAAGTGATTGCAGCAGGATGCATACAGAACAGTATCATGACTCTCATCAGCCTTGTTGTAGAATTGGATAATATATTAGGAAGATCTTGTATAGGGTTAATTAATTTAAGCTACTCCCTTCTAGAACAGATTATAGGTTATCTTGTATATATACATGTACAATTAGTTGAAGAAATACACAGAAAATTACTCCTAAATATGTTATTTCAAAATATGTTTCTAATTTGGTGCTTCCTGGCGGGTGTGCCGCATCCTGTCGGGCGCAGTGGAATTGGATACTGCCAGATTTGAATACATGAGAACTGACAACCAAATACAAGATATTTTCACAAAGGCTCTCAACAGGATTAAGATTTGAAATCTTTGTCACAAGCTAGGCATAATTAGTATATATATGTCCAGCTTGAGGGGGGGTGTTTTAGAATTGGACATATTACTTGGAAGATATTGTACGTGCTAAATTTAAGCTTCCAGAACAAATTAGGTTATCTTGTATATATACATATACATATATACATGTACAATCAGTTGATGAAATACACAAAAAAATTACTCATAATTTTTTAAAACATATGTATCTATTACACCTTAATCCAATACCACTCTAAAACATAAGGTTAATCTCTTGTCATTTCCACAGGGCTAGTAGCATCATCATAAGATAAAGTCATTCTCAAATTGAGCAACATGTTATATTATAGTGAAGTGATTAATTCTTCAGATGGAAGTCCAAAAGGGAAAACTCAGTAACCGATCTTAGAAAAAAAAGAACCCTTATGAATGCAAACATAAAAAGTGATAATGCAGCAAATTTAACTGTCTTGTCTAATAATATAACTTACTTCTTGCAATTTCCCATCTTCATTGAGATAGATGAGGTTGTCCTTCTTGTCACGGACATACTTATTCTCCTTCATTATTGTTTTGGCAACATTGAATGTTCTGCGCAGCAACAAACAATGAATGACTTCCTCACTATTGAATTTAAGACGGCGACTATCCTTTGTCATAATATAAAAAAAAAAAAACTATAAAGTGACAAAACTAGTTCAAATCTATTTGGAAATAACAATGTCGTACCTGTCAAATTTTGGAAAATAGCGTACCACCCTCGCTTGCCCAAGAATAAGAGGAGTTTGGGACCCAAATCCAGAATTAAATTCCTCACTAGATAGATAACCAAAAAAAGGCCACATAAGAAATTAAGCTTAAATGCACGTGAAAATATATGCGAGTGAGTGCACAACTCTATTTTCCTCAAGATAATATCTAAATGTTGGCAAAATCACGGTTCCCCAGATAGTTAAATAAATAAATAGAGTTTATCCTATCTATTGAGCAACCTCGAGTTTTTCCTATTTCTTGAGCAACCTCAGAAATAAATTAGTCCATTCCATAGACGACCATTACCACAGCGTTTTGCTATTATAAACCTGAAGTATACAACCTAAATGAAATACCTCAATTTGTTAATCCAAACAACTGGATCACATGGTTCAGATATTTGTCTCCATTTGACAGCCAATGCATAAACACCATTCCACGGTAACGTAGGACGTCCATATGGTCTATCTTCTGCTGCATTATAGACAGGAGATGATTCCAAGAGACTGCTAGTGCTGCAACCAGCACCACCTCTGTTCTGACTAGTAGAGATAAGTTTTTCTTTTCTTCTGACTTTCTTTCCATGTTTTAGAGCACCTTTAGTGGAATGCTTCCATTCAGTTTGTAGAGAACGCCAAACTTTAACAACCTTCTGTGCGATCTCCAAAGCAGCAAGTCCCGCCATTCGATACTGATTCAATTTCAGATAAAGAATGTCAGATGGTGCGAAAATCCATTAGTAGAGTAACAAATAGTATGAGTCAAAGAAGAACAACCAGTAAGAATCGTTAGAGGAAAACATTTTAGTCCAGGTTGCATGTCACATTGTTATTAAATTATATCACAATGGAAAAGTTTTAACCTATTTCTAGCTTACATAATCCACATAAGTGAGTGCTAACTCGTCCTTTTCTGTATTTGTAGAAAAAATATCAGCGAGAATAGAAATTTACCACTCAAGATAACAAACAGATAGACTGAATTTTTCCAAACATTTCTAAATGAAATATGTACGGATTTGGTGTCAAACTGTTTCTTCAGACTAACCAACTCATTTCAATATTCTAATATTTTTTGGAAAAACTAAATGCAAAAACCAGTCATATTTCAAATATTTGATCGGTTACACGTTCAATGGTCAACTACTTGGGTTGAAAGTATATGAGAATGATGTCTCACAAGAAAATATTTAGTCGTGAAAATAAAAATAAAGCTGGATAATATCAGCATTTTAACACTAAGTTTCCAATGAGATATGTTAGCAACAAGTAGCTCTACTACAACAGCTGAATATAGGTTTAGTTCCAGAAAAACAACCAAAACCATACAATGTGAAATTAGATATACTTCAAAACAAATACCATTTCTTCAAAAATGCAGGAACAGTAACTTCTGGGTAAGGCCAACTTCAGTCTTATAAAGTTCACCAGTTAAACCAAACTAAAATATGAGCACTGGCACCACATTGGTAGAGCAAGCCCTCTTAGAAGGGTTTGCATATCATTTGGTCAAAAGTTGAACACTTAAAGCAGAAATTTCAACAAATGAAAATGTTTAGTTTCTGTCTAAATTTCTTTTGTTCTGTGATTTTTTTGTTTGGAACTTCAAGTATACTTTCAAACAAAATTAGGAACACAAGTAGGAGTCTATACCAAAGATTGCAGAATCTAGCATCACTTGGCCATAAAGTGCCAGTAAGGAAAAATAACTTTTCGCATTAAAGTTAATTATCTCAAAGGGCGAAATGGGAACAGAAAATATACACACAAAACGAATGGAAATTACTGCAAATTGCAAAAATATTATTTTTGTTACAGATCAGCTCAAACATGTACTAGAATTAACATGCTTCAGAAACAGGAAATGCAACACATTCCATAGTCCATATGTGAATTTGTGAAAATCACAATCAACTACTTCATACCAGCTGATCTTAAAAACAAATCACCTGACGTTTATTGGGCAGGAATCCTGGGCAATGGTATTGAATCTTCTTGCCAATGGAATCTGCAGCCTGTACAAGGGCTGCCTTCTGCTTTGTGAGAGTAAATTCTTGCTTTTTCAGCTTTCCCTTTCTCAAAGAATCTCGCAGAGGAGGTTGCCTGTACACTTTTTCACATACATTCTTTGGATGCAGTCTTTTACACCAATATTCCTACCAAATGATGTCGCAAAAGAGTATTAATAATAAGCTAGAGTTCCAAACTAATTCATTTGTTAAGTATTAGCTGAATTCTGTTTCAAATTCAATATCTATTGTGTGCAAAATTATTTATCACCAATCATACAAAAATAGCAATAACCCATTCCAGGAAGCCATCACATCACATTACTAAATAACTATTCAACCACAAAATCGATGTCTTCCAATCATATTATATTTCAAGTTCAAATCCCAACAATAAAGAAATCTATCAGCTAAGTATCATCATATGTCACACTAATAATAACACTGCCAAAAACTGACCCAAAATAGTGACTAAAATGGGCCACTGTAGTCTATAGATTATAAATTAGCAGCATGTCATACAGAATAGGAAAGCCTTGCAAAAATTAGCTTGCATACAGCTTCATTACAGAACATGGTCAAACAGTAGAATACTACGAATCTAGTTTCACTACAATTTTGTACTATGCCTTTATATCACAACAAGCACTGTCTAGGAGGATGAAGTAAGAATTCAACAATACCTTGAAGAGGGGATCTATGTCACCATCAAGGTCAAACCAAGAGAACTCAGTGTTGAACTTTGAAGCTGTGTATAACGCAATTTCTTTCTGCAACAGATTAGAGATACAACAATAGTCGACTCAAAACACTAAAGCATGGTCCCCGGATAACGTATCAACAGATTAATATAGCTCATGAAAAAATGATTTTTATGCGGACAAAGAAGGGGAAAAAAAAAAGATAATATTATGACTCAGAATCCTGGCTTCATCACATTCCGAATTGTTTGTATTTGAAGCCAATCATGTACTAAGATTTGAATTCAAGTATCCATTATTCCACAATGCAGTATTGAATCTTTTGTTCGTACATTTTTCCACCAGATCAGATGATATAGCACTCTTATATGCTAAGTGTAGTATTTGGAGATTATAAAGCACTCAGGAACTACTAATTAATTTTGCCTAAAATATAACAAGCAAAGCCAAGTGACAGGCATAGTTTAGACTACTTGATAAATTGCAAAAACAATATCAAGACATCATCTCAGTGTCGTACTTCTCAGTGGTCAAGCGAGTTAGCAAGAAATCGCCATAGAACAGTCTTCATCAGGCACACAAACATATATCTGGCTAGCTGCAGCCTAATTATTTAATACTCCCTCCGTCCACACAAATAACTTCCTAACTTCCTTTTTGGGCCGTCCACAAAATAACTTCCTACCTATTTTTGGACAACAACTTATCCCCCCTTACCCTTACTTTATAAACTGATTTACCTAAATACCAGCCCTTTCACCACTCACAACACTACACTGCACTAAATGTGGTACCCTTTCTCCACTCATAACACACCCACCCACCATTTTATTAAATCCCGTGCCACTCCCTCGGTCCCTCCTAGGAATATTCCGTGGACGGAGGGAGTACAACACTAATCATCTGAAATATTTTTCACGTTCTGAGTTAGCCAGAAATCGCCCAAAATATAATAAAACAAATCAGAACTAAATTTTCTGAATTCTCTCTCTTTAACAGCTACTTATCATATTCATCAGAGTTGTAAGGCTAAAATTCTTTCCATTTAACCTCGTGGTACCTGAAATATGCTCTAAGAAGATCAGCTTCAAGAAGTTTCAGTGGAAGAGAATGTCATGACTCGTGAGTCAATGCTAAACTAAGGATCTAGTTATGTAAAATGTAAGACAATAGGTTACAGAAGACATGGATCACTCACTACTATTTCTTAAGGCTCCAGATTATTCAAAAAACAAAGGCAACCCAGAAAAATAGCAATGAGGTATGGGAAAAGCCACACGTATAATCGAAGTTATAAATTACTATAAACTTGTTTGTAACATGAATACAGTTATATTGAATAGTAATAGACAATGAAATCCATAGGACAATTGCTGGAAATAAGTCGTACTCGTACTGAAAAATAAATAACCTGATAGAAGGCTAAGCACTGGAGTACAAATTTTTCCATTGAATCTAATTCAAGATCTAAAGCTGCATCATAATCTTTAACCTGCATCACAAGATCAGCTCCATGAATGAAACTCTACAAACCAAAACATTTATTTTGATGGCCATATGGAGGAAGAAGAGACAAAAAGCCATACCGCCTCTTTAAACTCTCCAATAGCATGATAGCAAGAAGCTCTTAGATACAAGCATTCAATATTTAAGCTATCAATACTCAATCCCATTGATAATTCCTCGATGGCATTCCTGCAATCATCAATTTAAATAGTGAATTAGGTAGCATTTAGAACTCGAGTAATCTAATTTACTCTATCAGACAAACATATCAAAGTACCCAATGTTTTACAAGGCCAAGTACATTAGACAAAGCATGCCAATATGATATAAGCTCTACGAACTTTCACAATAGATAATCTAAATTATGGAACAATGATAAAGAAAATCAGAGTAAGTAAAAAAAATATATGTATATATATACATATAGAAAGATATCAATTTTCAATGGGGAAAAGTATAGATAACCTAAATAATTAGAGACTTACAGCTAATAAGAAACCACGCATAGTATAGAAATCTTTCGATGCTAAACCATGATAAAAAAGATAAACTTTTGGAAGAAAAGGAAAGTGATATATCTGGGACATCTATGCATTTAAGTTGAGACAAGAAAATGTTCAGTAGACATCTCTGGGCTACGCTGACCAACTGGGGAAAGTTCTCAGCTGAATCATATAAAACTGTTACATACAATAGAATGAACCACATACAAAAACTGCAATTTTAAAACTGGAGCTCCAATTTTTACAATCAATCTTATAATTAGAGCCAATAGATTCAGCTTTGTATTTGCTACTACACAGTGTAAAACTACAATTTCTAAAAGAACAAAAAATGAAAGCTCTAATTTTATATCTTATGCTCCAAAGATTACTGGCTAATGTATAGTACTAGCCGGTATAGCCAACTTAGTATCAGATCCAACAATATTATCTTTAGAATGTTACCTGTGCTCTCCCATTCCGTGGAGAAGAAGCCCGTGCAGGTGGTATGCTTTGGCAAACCTGAAGCAGCAGTTGATATCAATATAATATTGATATAACTCTCAAGCATGATAAGCAAGTATATAGAACCCACACAAACACCTTAATCCCCTGTGTGAATCTTTTTGTTTTTATATGCATGTAAGTAAGTCTAGAGACAAAACCACACATTTTAGGCTATATTTAGTTCTCACACAACTAAATAACTTAATAACCATTTCCATTATCAAGGAAAAAACAAATTAAGCAACATACTTTTTTTACATGTGGTCAAACAGACAACTGAATAATCTCCTTTAACCCTCATATTCATTAGGCAATCAAAGTGAGCTCCGATTAAACTGTGATTGATTTGCATGACAAAAATCAAGTTAACAGGAGTACATGTATGGATGAGAAACTTGAAGGACCAAGTTTAAACAACTACATCTAACATGATTGCATAGGGAAGGAAACTTAGATACCTATTAGTCCCCCAAAAACATAACAAAACTTGAGCTTCTATTGAGTAAAGGCTACATGAAGCAACATAAGAAACCAAACTGCTTCTTTTAAAGCATACTGAAGTGATCAAAGTAGAGATTAAACTTGTGCAAAATATCATTTAAAATTGTGCCCAGACAGTCAGCTTGAAAAGACAATATTCACTTCATGTAGGCCAAAAAACTCCTTAATGCCTTTTCTAAGGTGCTTTTAGGGAATATATAATGTGAACAGAAAAAGAGCTATGTGCTACTGGGTATACAAATAATATCTGGAAACAAAGTAAACCCAAAGAATATTTTACCAAAATATTGCTAAAATCCATCAGTTGTAAGTCACCAATTATTAACATAATAATATTAATTGGATGAAAAAGACAGAAGAGTAGCATATTTGAACCTTTCATCAATTTTGAGAATCTCATGAATGCATCGCAGAGCCTTTTCTGAATTTGCCATGTCTTGATAGAACTGTCGAGAGACCAAACATAATCCATTATTCTTGTTGACTAACATTGACGAACATGTAAATGATTCTGTATTCAGGGCTGTTCATATAGAATCAGATATTCTCAGCATCAAACCATTCAAAATAAAATACTAAAAATTAGTGATAAGGCCTAGTTGTATGATCCAAGTATATATGCATATGTGCATTGTAAACCAGAACAAAGCTTGTCTACTGTTTTTTTACCTTTTCTAATATATGAAATTAAATTGTGAATTGATTAAAAAACTTAACCAAATTTCCTTAATTGGAAAAGCAATTATGGAAAACTATGGGTCATTTTTAACAATAACATAACACCCCGAGTTAACTGATACTGAGGTTTAAAAATGACTTCAGTGTCTTAGAAAAGCTAAGAGCTTCGAACAATTGGTTGCCCGAGGTAAAGTGACCAACTTCTGGACAAATACCAAAAAATGTATCTCACTTCAGCTTTATGGCCAAAGACTGATGGTGTGATACTAATAAACTGAATAAGACAATGTACTGAAACTTCTGATTTATTCAATACCTTAAGGCAAATTACCACATTAAGCTAATGCATGCTGGGAGTCAAGACAGATACAGACATACAATTTAAAAGAGAAAGGCATAGTGTCCAGTAACACCAACAATAGGGAAACCTTCACCAGGCTACTACTTCATAATCCTTCAGTTGCAAGCATATATTTCCAATGCTTTATTTTTTAGGCCTGACATGAGCTTATATTCTAAGCAACAAACTCTTTTATGTTATGGTTCTAAGATTGCCTTATTAACTAACACAAGAGAGGCACAGGTTGCATAATGAAAACATCAATCCATGCATCATTAAGGTCCAACAACTAGACACAAAAATGACAAGAAATACAAATCAAAATGGTAAGCTACTCATAAGTCGCAGCCTGAACGCAAGAAACCTTGACAAACCCTTCTTCCTTTTAGCACTCTTCCAGAGGGAAAAGAATTTACATACACACAAGAAAAGAGAGTATGTCAGTCTATCTACCTATATGTTAATGGATACCTGAGTTAGATGAGTCCAAGCCTCAAGGAAATTTTGATCTATTTGGATTGCTTTAGTATGCGCCTCTTCCGCCCTTTTATATTCACCAAGTGAAGATAGAGCCAAACCCTGTCACAACAGAAATGAACTTTACATAATTCTTTGGACATGAGTTTATTAACTTCATTATCCAAACCAAGACTTTAATCTTGAGTTCTCACCAAATATGTGTATGCAGATTTATTCTGAATATCAACTTCTACGCATGTTGATAAGTCTTCAACAGCAGATTTGTAATCCTTAAATTTAAAATTCACAATTCCTGCATAAATTTTACTAAAATGACCATATCTACAAATAGAGCACTCCTTCACAAATCAAAAGGTTACTACTACAAAAGATAATATATTGGAAATTTATCTCAGTTGTTCTTGAGAGCTTGTTTAAGTTCTCTTATCCATAATCAGGATGTCTTTCACAGTGATATTTGACTTATGTAGCTTTTACCGAGTTGTAAAATTGATCTAAGATATATTCTATCATTCCTACAATCATAGAATACCTGTTCAACTTGATGGGGATAGGGGGGAGAAGGCTAAATAGACCATGTCATGCTGAGAGTGTTTTATGCAAGAGGGATAGCAAATTAAAAGTCTTTGCAGTTCCATAATGTATGTGCTAAAACTTTCCAATTCAGCAATCAGAATAGTTGGAGAAAATTTTACATATGCAATTTATTAAAGTCTCCAGACCATAACGAATTAATGATTGTGAAGAGCAAAAGAAATCTGCTATAATATTTTGCTCCTCCATGGTGAATAATCACCATCATTCTCTAAGTGAGCCATCAGATTGTATTTAGTGAGCGGCGTCAATTTTCCAGACAATATACTTAGTTACAGGACAATGTGATGTACGCAGTAACCATTCTGATCTATTTGACCATCCACCGGGCTTGATGCTTGAGCTTAGGTTTTATTTTCCATGTCGTCAAAACTTTCCATATCTCCAACAATTCAGTAGATTTCTATATCAAAGCAGGATTCTAATCGATTTACCAAATAAGCACCTCTGGTTATTCCTTTATAAATGTCTACATGTGACTCTTGGCAGAAGAAAGTATAATATGAACTACTGACTTATCTATTACTCCTATGTATCTGATTTGGCAGAGTTTATCCATCAATCTATTTGCAAGAACAGACCACAGATATGTGTTGTGTGCGCAGATGGTAATGAAAACAATAGTAACTTCTATTGTATTTATTTATCTTTAACAGATGAAACAGGACGAGAAAAACTGAAATCATTTATAAAAACAAATGGTTATACCTAGATATACTAAACCCATTTCTACCCAAGAGGGACGAGCTTTCCCTAGATTTATGATAGCATTCGAACTAATTATGCATCTGCAATGCACAGCTGATTCTGACAAACAAAAGAAAAATGACCTAAACTCCTTATGATTTGAGAACAACAAAGATACTCGAAATTTCTTCCCCCTCTCTAACCAAAGAGACTAACACATAGACCATATGGTAAACCTCCATAATACATGACCATTTTTGCTGATGAAGCCCCCAAAATTTGACAGAAATAGCACTTTAAGATTGTGGCAGAACTTGTTGTAAGCCCAATTTCCAAGACTGTGCCATCAGCTGAGACAAAACAGGCAGTGCAAAAGGATGTTCTAGGTCCTCAGATAGTCAAATTGGTTTTTTCACAAGGTGAAACAGTTTGGTGAGAGAAAATATTGTATGGGAAGTGCCTGTTTCACCTTATAAGCGAGCAACTTACCCAACACCAGCAACCATGAAAAGAAATAAAATTTCATGTGCACAGAAACCTTCCGAACAGAATTCAGAAAGGGACTTTAGGAAAGAATCATTGGGAAAGAGGGAAATTTTAGGCTGTTATCTAAGGATAGTTCACCTGGCAAGCAACAGAGCCATATGCATAAACTTAGCAAATTAATTAGCTACAACACGTACAGTTAGCTAGGATGCAGTTACCTCAAAGCATCATGCTGCAAACTAATAATAAAAAATAACAATAAAAATAAATCATATAATCTGTATATATATATATATATAATAATGCAATTACCCCTTTCATGCAATATGTCTGGAGAATTGGGTTCAAATTCCAATGCTTTAGTCAAGTCTGCAATTGCCTGGAAAATAGAAGAAAATCAGACAAAGTACATAGTATATACGGGTGCACACACATCAGTAGACAAACATATGATGATGCACATTAGAGATGACAGCTAAAAATGATAACATAAGATTAATCAAACCGCATACCATGTTATAGCATAAAAAGATCAATTTGGAATTTTTTTCAAGAACACGAATTATGAAAGATTAACTCTTACATTAAAGGACTGTGTTAAAATATTACAAATGATGCGCGTAAACAGACCATATATGAAAAGGCGCATAGAAAAAAGAAGCTTGTTCGAGTCGGAAACAAACTGGTAAGACAAAATTTCCCTATATTCGGATTATGATATATATATATATATATATATATATATATATATATATATATATATATATATATATCTGAAGTCATACTATTCCTTTCTAACCACTTCCGATTAGATGTAATATCCTCAAGAAGTACTAGTTTAGCCACATCCATAACAAACTTAGCTTTTTTAGCCACTTTTGGGGTTTAAACCAAGAAATCACTTATCTTATAACTCCAAAAGTTTAAAAACTGCCACGGATTTCTGACTGCAAACTACTGACAGACAAACGATTCATTTATTCTTTACTTTTTTATGTGAATAAGATCTGTTAAATTGAAAAAACATTTCATCTTCAAATACAACAAGAAAAACCTTTAATAAAAACAAATAAATAGAACAAACTTGTCAGTGTATATCGCATATTTCTATTTTTTGAAGCATTCTAATTTTTCAACTTGAAATTGGTGTTGGATGCATGCTCTTATTTACCAGATTCTATTTTTAAATAGAATACCTTCACTGATATCTGTATCCAAACCGGCTAATGACTGTTTTTTGTACTCAAATAAATTTCCCAGGTTACTTTCTAATAGGAATATAAATAGACCAAGTCAGTTTGATGGGAACATATCTTTACCCAGTCAAAGTTTAATAAAAATACATCTATACGAGATGGAAAATTTATTCCTGTGAAAAATGACAGGGTAGATAAAAACTGATATAATGTAATATTTTCTATCATAATAAAAACTGGTATGTAAATTATTTTCTATATAAAATTTCATAAGGATTATTTACTACTAAAAAATGGTATTCACATAGAAAATTGATCGGGTGGATTAGATTATTTCCTAACAAAACCTGACTGGTAAAAATTATTTAAGTATACATAATTACACCAAGTAGATTTATTACAAAGGATACCAACCGAAAAGATTAATCTAAGTTTTCTTTACCCATGCTTGAATGAAGCTAGTGTGTAGGTCACTGGGCTGTAATATGGGTCAAGTAGGTTTATTTGTAGTTGCATTTACAGGAACAGTAGTCAGTAGGTCCCGCAAGAAAATCCTTTTAGTAAGTCTGGCAAAATAAAAATACGATCTTTATATTGTTATGAATCGTGGCTAGTTATGCATTATACCTAACCAAAATATAATAGATACTACATCCAATTATTTTCCGTTTAGGGAATTACAGCAGATTAATGGAAGACGCTAAGTGTTTAAACTGATGTAGGTAGGTTATAGAAGAAAATTTTGTCATCTACAAACAGTGTGCAGAACTCACAAGACGTCGTGGCTAAATTAAAGATTTATCAATCAGGAATTCTGTCATTAAGTTCACGAGGAGTTGTTTTGAAGGTAAAGAGGTAAATACTATTTTTTTAATATACTTGGATATCTAAGCTCACTCGAATTCAACCATGTACTTTCTTATTAAGGATTTATAACTTTTAAGGATAAAAAACCAGCTGGCACAAAGGAGAAACTACAACATCTGACCGTTTGTTTTCATCAAAGTACAAAACTAATATACAAAATCAAGCTGAAAATAATTAACATGAACTCAAACAGAAGCATAACCAAGATGTGACATGAGCACCTTGGCAGATTCACCCAGGGCTGCTCGAGCTTGTCCTCTACGTTTCCAAGCCTCTCCAGCTGATGGATTTGATTCTATTGCCTATCATAAATAACCGTGTTACATTTCTGACATCCATAATTCCACCTCGCATAAGCATAAAGGGCTCGAAATCATTCACATGTTACCTTTGTAAAATCAGCAATAGCAGCATGTAATTCTCGTTGAAATGCATATGCCGTCCCTCTTCCAATTAAGGCCTCAGGATAATCAGGCTCTTCTTGTAGAATCTTATATACGTACATAAGACATGGTAAGTAAACAAATGTAAATTACCCTTTTCCCTCTTACCAAATTGAATGGAGCAAACTAAGTTTAAGAGAAAGATGATAGACTAAAGATTGATTAGATATCAACCTTGTCAAAGACGGAAATAGCATGAGCATATTTTCCTTCATTAACCTGCAAAAGAAGAGAGCAAACAACAAAAATATTTTTTATAGTCCAACCACATTTAGAGCAATAACGGGACTTGTGGGGAAAGCTATCAAGTCCAAAATATCAAAAACTAAAAGCAGTCAACTCTGAACAGTGAAAGTAACTGAATCTGATATTATCAGGACATCCTAAAACTTCTATCTTATATTGTAACATGACTACATGAGTAACTAATTAAACGGAGTTAAGAGGAATCTGCAATGGAGAGCCTTGTGTCTTATGGAGATAGCCAGCCCACCTTCCCTCTATCTCTTAATCCAAACACCTACCCTGATCAGAAGTGCCATTTTGATGTACTACAGATATGATCCTGAAGCTGCAACTATTTTTTTTTTTTCTAAACAATCTTCCATTGATCAAAATCCTTCTCCAGCATTTATCATGCATAAATATGCATACGTGTATGTGTTACATATGAAAATTTATGTTGTGAGATAACAAATGAGCCGAAATCAAAATTAAACAAAAAGAACGGCAAACACTAAACCGACTAGACTAGACATGAAGCATTAAAGAAGCAAAGCATCCAAAATTAAAAGTCAAACTTATCACTTTGAGAGGCCAGCAGCTGAATAGGAAAGTTTATACTCTATGAGGATACCCTTGGCACCAGACACCAGTGCATTATATTATCATGATCTCTAGGAAGAAGAGGAAATTTACCTGTGCAATTCCCCTTGATAATCTAAAATCGACATTAATTGACTTGTTCTTCGATATCCTGGCAACACAGAACTTTTTGCTCCTATTGGCCTCATCCATTAATTCATTGTGTATTTCGGATAAGCTTAATGGCTCACTGCATATTTCAGAAAAATCAATCAATTCACTGCTGGATTCTGACAAATTACTCAGTTGAGACTTTCCCAACGACTTATTGTGTATCCCATTAGTTTCAGTTGGATGATTTTTATGTTTAATGTTTGATAGACTGCCAAGAGAAATGTCTCCTTTGACATCAAGACTTGATCCATTTTCACGAGCATCCACTTGTTGAGCTGAGCTGCTGGCTGCTGTAATTCTTCCATTTGATTTCCCATGGCCGTTAGATGCATCACTTGAATTTGTGGAAACAACAGATTCAGATGAAGGAAAAGATAATGCGGTTGACTCCTTAACATGGTTCTGACACGAGATGGAACCATTTTGCTTAGCAATTCTAATGAGATCTTCCAGCTCCATAAGTTGTTTTAAATCAGTAGACTGACTAACAGCATGCTTGTACCCTTGTTCCCAAACCAAAAGAGCTTCCTCTTTCCTTCCCAGAGCAGAAAAGGCATGACCTAGAAGAACAACTCAGGCCATTTTCAGCAGAATCCAAATCAAATAGACCTTATAATAACTTACTTCGGAGTAATATAAGGTAACCAATCAGGTGATCTTTGAACTACTGATCCAAGAAGTATTCACAAAAGCACAACCAATAATTTAAACGAAATGCAAAAACTCATATTTTTATGTCCGTTCCTCAGCTTCACAACAAGAATTCTACTCACAAAAATTTGAAGATGTAAGCTGAATGAAGAAGAAAGAAATATGGAGATTGGTAATACATAAACAACATATTCCCTGCCATAAAGCGGAAGATCCATGATAATTTGAAAAGTGAATTCCAGAAATCATTGAGTTTAATTTTACTTCTGAGCAACATCTAATTATTAACTTCTGCCAAAAAATGATCCGCCTCCACCAAAATCTTGCAAGTGATATTACAAATTGATACGGAAGTACCAAAAAAGAAGAAAAACTACAGTAGTAGGTCATGCCGAAATATTGGAAAAGAGTAAAATTTTGCACAAAGAATGCCGAAAATGATATTGTAAAAGGGGTTAACATTTACAAATTATGAATTTTCACTCTCCAGTCATATCAGTAAACTAGTAAAGCAATGCAGCGAGTCGATTGGTGGCAATGTGATTCTCATAAATTAACAGAGCAATTCATTTTCGAAGACTGAAAAGTTGACTCCATTTTTCCATATTGTATTATTTGAAGACTAGTTGACTTCAGATTTTTCACAATCTCCAGCAGAAGTACTACTATTACATTATCCATCAAAACCATTCCCAATCTGATTGTCACAGAGTCTTCAATCAAGTTAACATAAATACCAACCTTTAAGAATATAGGCTTGCAGAAGCTTAGGATCCAGTTGCAGCGCCCTATCGCAGTCCTTGACAACATGCTTGTGCAACTCCAATTGGCTATAGCAAAAAGCTCGATTGCTGCACATTCACGACGCAAATAACAAAATCCAAATTGAAAGATCAGATAAACTACCAATCAAGTCGATAAGTCCGACAGTCCAAATCGGACATAAGAAGAAGTGATCACGAATCCAAATTACCAGAGGTCCTGAATGACGCAGGACTGTGCAAGGAGTGAATCGAGAATCCGAATAGCCTTTGACCAATCCTTGGAGCTGCAGAGCTTCGCGAGCTGAATCCGCTCCGCCACCGCCGACGCCATTGGAGAAGAGATGGCCGGAAGAAATGGAGGGGATGAAGAGGACGGATCGACGGCGGTTGCGCGTTAAAATAGCTTCCTTTTAAGTGCTTATATTTGCTTGTGTTTTGGGCGACGAGACTGAGCAAGACGAAAAGATAAATTATGAAGAGGAAGGCTCGCTCGCAATCGGAATTCACAAAATTGGGCACTGCGCAGTGAGGGTATTTCTGTAATTGGAAAAGTGCTGATAAACAACGACCATCACTTGTTTACCTACGCCACGCGACAAACACACCGCGTATATTTTTATTTAGGTTAATAAATAATACTACTACTAATTTTTTAATTTTAATACCCTGTTTTATCGTAAAAAAATTACTAGTAGTACTAATATTATTACTCCCTCCATCCATAATAATATGTTCCATTAGTAATACTAATACAATTACTCACTCCATCCATGATAATATGCTTTATTGTGTGCTCGGCACGAATTTTAAGAAAATTTGATAAAGTTATTGTGGATGAGATAAAAGTATAGTAAAAGAGTAATGAAATAAAATTATTGTGAATTGAATAAAGGTAAAACTTGGTAGATAATAGAAATAATGAAGAGTATAATGGTACATAAAGTGGAGTGGACGTAAGACATATTTTCGTAAACGGAGAGAATGTTATTTTTGAAATATTACGATATTGTGATTGTCGTCATCTTTCATTGTGTTGTGAAACTAACACCGCTAAATTTTCCAGCCATCGAAGAGTTGAAGTGGCATGCCTCATCAGTTGACATGGGTATAAATATGATCACATTTGCATTTAGTCGTTTTGACTTTTGAGGTATTTCTTCCACCGATTGACAGATTTTAGTCAGTCCTCCTTAAATATTCATTTCGTATCAAAATGAAAATCAAGAACATATGAGGACTTCTGCTTGATGCATTTGCCATTTCGTAAGTTGAAGTTCATAAGCTGAGAGATCATTATTTATATTAATGTCAAAATTCAAAAGTCATGAGATATCAATGTCTTTGTTAATTTACGTCGAACTTTATGAACACATATTTTAATTTTTTATCCTTTTGGGTTTATGGTAATCTTGAGTTGAATTTTGTGATGTTTATTTCATTCTTCTATTTGTTTTGATTTGGTTTATCGTTTATACTTTTTAGTATTTTTTTCCTTTCTATTTTGCGTGAATTATGAATTTCAGAATTTCTAAAGTCCAATACGATAGTTGTAGGAGCTAGGTTGTAGGGTGTTGTTTTGAGTCCTCACATTATATTCCATATGGAAAATTAGCATGTCACGTTGATTTTTGATAATCAAAGGTGTTAGTTATTGTATAAGTGAAAGGCGAAGAATTGCAGCATTTTAATAAAAATTTAGTGAATTATTTAATATGCAATTGGACTTTTTAAGTTGTTAGACCATCACACCAGCGCTTTTGGCCGTGATCGATGTTCTTACGATCTTCTTAATGCGATTGTTCATCATTGGCAATCGTGGAGATCGTTGCATAGTGATCGCAAATGTGATCTTATGCGGGTGTGATCGCTTGCAAATTTAGGGTTTAGGGCGACACGTGGAGCGCTCCCATTGCCATCGTCATAACCCTTGCGATCGCAACTGAAACATTTTCATTTTTATTTTTATTTCCTATTTTCACCACAATCCTCGTCCTTCTCTCAATTCTCTCCATTCTCTCAAGTTTCATCCTTCTCAATGGCTCCACATGAGTACTATGAGGCTGAGACGAAAGTCCTAGCTCGAGCTAGGCTCGTGATTAATCATGAACGAGTCGGTGGTCAACTTCGGCAGCGAATCGCCGATCGCTATAATTCTACTTGCCCCGAAGTCTCTGTGGTGAAAAATGCTACCTACTTGTGCCACCATTGGAGCCAAACTAAGATCATGTGCGTCATATTCTAAGTAATGCACAAGAAATGAGCCTAGTGAGCTCTAAATGGCGCTACCACTGCGCAGATCCTCGCGATCACTTTAGCTTAATACCAAACTACTTACGATACCATTCAATCACTTGGACACGTGGAAGATCGTGAAGGATGATCTCGATTTCCACGGGTAATTAAATTGTAATCGTTTTTTTTTTTTTTTTCGATTCAATAAGATACTAGTTGTAATATTTTTTATTATCCATTCAATAAAATTAAGATTTAAAAATATTTGTTATTTACAATTTTAAATTAAATTAATTAAAAATAAAAATAAAATAAATAAAAAACGATCAACCAAATGACGATCATCATTATGAGTGAGAAATTAGTGATCGTTGAATCCCACAAAATATTATAAGCGATCAACCTAAGACTATCTGCAACCCTTGGAGACCACTAGTGGTCTCCAAGAGGTCTCCAACACCCATTTTCTACTAGAGACGGCTTAGAGACACCTACCCCTGCAACCCAACTGTCTCCAAGATATCTCTAACTTTAATATTAAACAATTTCTCATTTCCATTAAATTAATTCATAAAATTCCATTAATAAAAATAACATAAAATATTACATTAATTCAAATAAAATAAAATATAACATTAATTGAAATAAAAAAAAAATTACGTCAATTGAAATAAAAAAAAACTACATTAATTGAAATAAAAAAAAGTTACATTAATTAAAATATGGACTACTCGTGTAGAGGTCCAAAGTTGAGCCAAACGTGCTCGATTAGATCATTGGTAAGACGATAGTGCTTTCGTTGATCTCTCAAGTCGGCTTCCCATTTGAGATAGTCCACAAAGGCGAGCAGAGTCGCCCTCCGGGATATCCCGTTAGTGGACGGAGAATCGGCATCGTCTCTCCAATTCTCCGCATCCTCTCACTCGTCTTCGATTATCATGTTGTGCAAAATAATGCACGTAAACATGATATCTCGGAGATGCCTCGTATACCAGCACCGACCCGAGGCCCGAATTATTCCCCATCGGGCTTGGAGAACTCCAAAAGCCCGCTCTATATCCTTTCTGGCCGATTCCTGCATCTTCTTGAACCTTGCCGTCTTTGTGTCAGTTTCAACCTTCGGCGTCTTGATTAGTGTTGGCCAAGAAGTGTAGATCCTATCGGTCAAGTAGTACCCCTTGTCATACTGTCGACCCATGATGGTGAAATTGCACGCCGGAGTCTTATCCTCAAGCACGTCGGCGAACAAGGGCTACTAGTTGAGGACGTTGATGTCGTTGTTGGAGCCGACACATCCAAAAAAAGCATGTCAGATCCACAAATCATGCGACGTCACTGCCTCCAAAATTAATGTAGGCTCGTCCTAATCGTCGCGCGTGTAGGTAGCCGCTCATCCTTTTGGACAATTTCTCCATGCCCAGTGCATGCAATCTACTGATCTAGGCTCCCGAGCATCCCTTGAAACCCATGTCGCGCCTCGTGCATTTGGAGTAAACGAGCGGTGTCGGTAGCGTTTGGCTTCCTCAAGAATATCTCGTCGAAGAGGTCAATCATTGCTTGACAAATTTTTTTCAGGCAAAGCCGGCCCGTGCTATTTCCGATCTTCAGGTACTCGTCGAAAACATCCGCAGCACCACCGGTGGCCAGTTGTCGCACCGCCATCGTGCATTTTTGCACCGGCGTCAGGCCCCATCGTCCTAGTGCATCTCGTCGATGCGTGAAGAAGTGAACGTTGTCCTCCAACGTCTTGCAGATGTGCAAAAATAGATACTTATGTATCCGGAAAAGGCGTCGGAAAAAATGATCGACGTAGGTGAGGTTGTCGGCGAAGTAGTCAGCGTGTAGGAGTGCACGGACGACTCGTTCCACGTTGGCCATCATCTCCAGGACCTTCGTCGTCAGTGCTGTGCTCTTTATATTCCACCGACGAAATTGAAGTGCTCGAAGTGCTCGATGAAGAAGACATCTTTTTAGATATGAATTTGAGAGAGGAAATGAGGTTGAATTTTTTGTGGGATGAATGAGGGACGAGAGGTTGAATTTATAGTGTAAAAAAAGAATAAAAAAAAAAAGGAAAAATCGGCTTGTAGCTGTTGCAGCCAACGTTCGAATTTTTAATTTTTTTTCCGTTAGGCGCGTGTTTTAATTTTTTTTTTTCTGATGGGTGCGTGTGCTTTACGCGCTGGTTTGAGCCGATCTCGCCACCTCGAGCCAATCTTGAGCCCGCCCATCCCGCAACACAACTGTTTCCAGCTGCGCTCGCGCCTGTCTCGAGCCTCCTTCGAGATAAGGCTTGGAGACCGCAAGGTTTGTAGCCTAATAGCGATGACCATTTGAAAGGTCCTAGGCACCTTTTATTATTAGTACTATATTGTATAGGTGGGCCATTCTCCAACTCAAGCAGTAAATAGAAAATTTCTTGCTCTGGATCAATTGAAAATTGGTTCTTATGACCCATCAGTCTTTGATTTCTGCAGAATAATACAAACAAGTTGTCTGCAAAAAATAGTTTCTGATAATATAATGAATTTGGGCACCAATATTTTGCTCAAGTTTAGAGGAAATCCCATGTATAACTCCTGCAGATGGCTTAATCCTCTAAACCAGAAGCTAAAATCATTCAACCTTCCAAACAGAACAATTCGATTCACCACTCCACATCAAACTCACAAAAATGCGGCTCATCGCCAACAAAATGAGTTCGATTTCAAGGCGTATATGGTCGAAAAGATCATCGCCGTGAATCAGGCCTTAGACGCCGTAGTTCCGCCGCGAAACCCTACCAAACTCCACGAAGCAATGCGCTACTCCCTCCTGTCCGGCGGCAAACGCATCTGCCCCATAGTCTGTCTGGCGGCGTGCCGCCTCGTCGGCGGTGACGAGGCGGCGGCGATGCCGTCGGCCTGCGCGCTGGAGATGATCCACGCCATGTCTCTTATGCACGACGATCTACCCTGCATGGACAACGACGACCTCCGTCGCGGCCGGCCGTCGAACCACAAGGTGTTCGGGGAGGGCGCCACCGTCCTGGCCGGTTACGCGTTGATCGCGAGCGCGTTCGAGCACATCGCGACGGCGACCATGGGGGTGGCAGAGGGCAGAATCGTCCGCGTCGTCGGCGAATTAGCGCGGCTGATTGGTCCCGAGGGGGTGGCGGCCGGTCAGGTTGTTGACCTGCAGTGCAGCGGCGGGCGGCGGGGGGCGGATGTCGGACTGGAGCAGCTGGAGTACATCCACGTGCACAAGACAGCGGCAGCGGTGGAGGCCGCGGCCGTGGCGGGGGCGGTAATCGGCGGCGCGTGCGAGGATGAGATCGATAAGCTGAGGATCTATTCGAGGCGGGCGGGGCTGTTGTTTCAGGTGGTGGACGATATTCTCGATGTGACGCAGTCGTCGGAGAAGCTGGGGAAGACGGCGGGAAAGGACGCCGCCGCCGGTAAAGAGACATATCCGAAGCTTATCGGAGTTGAGAAATCGATGATTTTGGCTGAGCAGTTGAAGAGGGAAGCGGAGGAGCAGCTCCTTGGATTTGAACGCGGCAGGGCGGCGCCATTGGTTGCGCTGCTTCATTTTATTGCTTACAGAGATAAATGAGCTTTTCAAACTCGGGGATTTACCTAACCGGGGTTTGGATTTGGGTTCGGGTTTCGGAGTTGCACCATTCAATTTGATAATGAGCTTGAATTAATAATGATGAGCTTGAATTAATGGTTAGTTTGGTTTACATAGTTTATTCAAATAGAGATATGCTACATACATAATATACGCACACATATAAATGGAATGATTTTGAGGAAAATAATTCAGCTTAATTTTAATTCAGCTTCAACTATGTACATGTTCATTCTATCTTGGATGTGTCATGCTGTGAATATAATGCAAAATACAATACTGTATATTTCAAAATAAATAGCATGTTATTATGTTAACCAGTGTGTAGCCCGTCGAAAATCGACGTTAAATCATTATTTAATAAAAATTTAAGAAAAATAATGTTCGCTAATTATTTTAGAATTTTTCGAAGGTAAATCATTACGTAATTTTATAAGTAAAGTTTTATATTTATTTGAACATGCATTTTTTATAGAAAATTTCAAAGCTCTATTTTATTTTCGAAATCGATGTAGGATAAAAATATTTGTATGAGAATATTGGTGGATCCTTTTGACATTAAATACCTTTCATATTAATTTCGAGAATAAAATAATTATAAAGATTGTCTATAATAATGAAGTGACGCCAAATATCATACATGATGAAATTAACATAAGGATTAAAAAAAATTAGTTGAACCGTTGACTTGAAATCAGCTCGTCTAACCCCACGGTTTGGGGTCGGAATCGGCCTGTCGACCACGGTTTTGATTTTTGTGGGCACCTCTAAGTGTAAATAATTAAAGATATAAAATTAAATTTCAAGTCCCCTGATTCTATAGATAATTTTTAAAGCTCTTTTTCTTCTCAAAATCGATATAGGACAAAGGCATAATTTACTTTCAAAAATATTGTCTCACATCGATTCTATACGAGAATTGAAGTTGATCCTTTTAATAGCAACATTAATATAGAAAAGAAAAATAATATTAAATGATGTCTATAACGATGAAGGTGACTGTAAGTATTCTACATCATGAGTTCAATAAAAAGTTATTACTATAAAATAAATAAATTTGTTGGAAATTTATTAAAAGTTTTGATTGATTCCAAAACCAACTGACCCCAACCGAGTAGATGTTGCCAGATCCTAATGTTGGTAGTTAGGCTCGCTGTTTGAGCATTGTTAAGATTTTATCTTTACAGGACTCCAGCTGAAGATGGCAACAAGGCTTCACTCGGATAGAACATCAGGTGTAAGAAAAACACCTGAGCGTTCAAATCTCAAAACAACAGCTAAGTATTCAAAGGGAGAAGATGCAAGAGAACATCAGTTGTAATAATGACAACTGAGCGTTCGAAGCCAACAGATCAGAGTCAGATACAAGAAAGACAACTGAGCGTTCAAGATGGAACATCAGTTGTAGGACTCGATCAGTTACATCAACAGCTTGAAGTTCAAAGTCAGCTGAGAGTTCAACTGTTCTTACTCAGACAGAAGCATTCAGATAGAACATCAGCTGAAGACCAATCAGATGAAGATCCAACGACTCAACAGACTATCAAATGTTGGAGGTCAAAGGTTAAAATTTGAATTTCAAATAAGGAAGTCACGTGAAGGTTTGACTCTCTGTCATTACCTCATTTGGCCCAACACAGGGCTGTCTCAGATGGAAAACAGAAGCATGCAGTTGCCAAATCCGGAAAGTCTGCAGAGATGAGAGACAAGCCATCGCTATCAAAGAACAGAGATCAACGGCTCCTCCAACGGCTAGTTGATTCTCTCCGCCTATAAATAGAGGTCTTCATTCATTCACCAAGACAACGGGACGGGTGAGAACGAGACAGACAAGAGCAAAGAGATAGACGAGCGAACATCACCAGCTGAGAGTTCATATCGCATAAGAGCTAAATTGCATTCAAACTCTAAGAACATCATTAGTTGAGAGTTCTAGAGTGTTAGATTCTCTCTTTGTGTTTCTAGATCCAACCTTGAGAACATCACTAGTTGAGAGTTCGTAGAGTGTTAGATCATAGCTCACTTCTTGTTCGAGCTATTAGTTGGAACCCCACCCCTTTCGCACATCCTCTCAAAAGGATTGTTAGGACCCTACTCTTCCCGGAATTGAGTAGATAGGTTGATTAGTACCCGTAAACTAATCTGTAAGGTTGATAAGTACCCGTAAACTTATCTCAACGGTTGCAAAGCCCGCGTAAGCTTTGTGGTTTGTCCAGAAGAACTTGGACTGAGTTGTGTGGACTCACAACTCCCCGTGGACGTAGGAGTTATCTCCGAACCATGTAAATCCTTGTGTGTTTGTGTTTATTTTTCAGTTATTTATTGCATATTCAACTGACCAACTAACCAACATACAAACCTGCATCTTTGCATATCAACTGACTTGGTTATTGACCAACCTTGCATAAAAGCGTGAGTTATATTTTTACGAGTTGTTATTTTCCACCACATTCCGCACAGCACCACTCTTCCAACCGAGTACTTTTACTCATTTGTGAATCCAGCTGATTCCCTGTTTACTCGGTTGTGATTTTTTTTCAAGAGTTGTTTTTAAAAGTTTTATCTGGTGTATTCCCCCCCCCCCCCCCATACACCAGAACTCGTATCGGGACCATCAAGTGGTATCAGAGCAGTGGTTCAAAAGACTGCTGACTCTGTTTCACGAGGTGTGAATTCGAGGTGTTTTCTTCAGTGGTCAACTGAACAGATCTCTTTATCACGCTAGTGCATACCTACTTGCATTTTTCTTCTGTTGTTGTGTGCAGATGGATGTTAAAGACAAGATCGTGGTCATGTTCTCGGTTGTGAACTATACATCCTGGAGAACTCGGATGAAGAAGATCCTACTGTCAAAGCATCATCGAATGCAACAAGTACTCACATCCGGACCGATCATCATCAGAGAGAGAGTCACTCGCACTCCTACAAATCCCAACGATGGGGATGCAACTGTGGAGTTAGTGGAGAAGAAGCCAGAAGACTTCACTCCAGAGGAAGCGAAAGTGAGCCAGCTGGACATCTGGGCTCAGAGCACAATCATGTCCACAGTTGGACAAGACTATCTTCCTTGGATAGAAGAGTGCGAAACCGCTAAAGAGATGTGGGATATCTTGGCATCTCTGAGTGAAGGAAGCGACGAAACAAAGGAGAACAAGTTCTCACATGCCTCTCAAGACTTTGACAACTTCTGTCTGAGAACTGATGAAACCATTGATCAGTTAGAGCTCCGGTTCATGGACATCATCAGAAGGATCCAGTCCATCCGAAGAGGAAAATATACTTTGAGAGAAATCAACCTCAAAGTATTACAAGCTCTACCAGCTGAGTGGGATACCTTCACTAATATTCATGAGAGCCGAGCTGACCTTGGTGAGATGGCAACTGAAAGATTGTTCTCAATTCTGAAGGGAAATGAGTACAAGGTGAACCGACGAAGGTCAACTCAGTCCTCGGTTCAGACGAGTCGACATGAGGATGTTGGTTCAGCCACAAAGTCAGTAGCACTCCGAGCTGACTATTCAAAGCTGCGAACTTCAAGGCCAACAAGATCTGCGGACACAACCACGAAGGAGCCAAGCAGAGAAGAGCTGCAACAGAATATAGCCGCCCTGTCAAAGAAGCTAGCTGACATGGACACTCGGTTCGGAAAATACAAGAGATTCTACAAATCTAACCGAACTCGAGATAACTCAAAGCCTGTGAACAACGGTTGCTTTGAATGCAGCAAAGAGGGACATTTCAAAGCAGATTGTCCAGACCTCTCGAAGAAAGAGAGAGAAGCGTTGAGGGCCAAGCAAACTGGAAAGAACAAGGCCATGGTTGCAGAAGAAGCAGCTGACGACATGGACATCTTCACCGACACTGAAGATGAGGATGAGCTGACTTCCACCAATAATGCTATTAGTCAAGATCAATGCCTCATGGCACTTGGAACCAACCAAGATGATACTGAGGTACACTCTAGTCCTGCTAATTTAAATTCTTCCAATATTTCTAACATGCAGGAAATACGGGATGAAGAGTTGGAACCCTCCTGGAGTGACTTTCAAGAACTCAGTGAGGAACTACATCAGCAATCGGTTGAGTTTAAGAGTCTTCAAGAACAGTTCACCAATCTTGATTAATCCTTAACCGAAAAGGATGATCTGATTAAAAGTCAAACTGAAGAGATTGATAATCTCAAAAATCAACTGAATGCGGCCAACAGAATTAATGCTCCAACCGATAAGGAGTTGAAGAAGCAAATCCAGGAGCAGCATGATCAGTTGAAAAAGCAAGAGGCTCAGATCGACCATCTGATAAAGAAGTCAGACGGACAGACCGATCATATAGCTGTTCTCCTCAAAGAGTTGTAAACTGAGAAGGACAACTTGATAAAGCTATATCAGTCATCAAAGATCATCGAGAATCTCATCAATTACAGCCGACAGATGGATGACGTGTCAGGACTCGGTTATGATGTAATCAAGGATACTAGAATTCCTCCAGCAACCTTCATCAAAGATGTGGAAGTTAAGGTTGTCGAACCTAACACAGTTGAACCTGAATCTCCCCAAAGTAATCCAACCTCCACCTCTCAGCAAGCTCAACCGACCAAGGGAACCACAAATCCTAGGTACCTTCATTTCGACAAATGATACACAAATGGAAGCAAATATACCGGTGAGTTATCTAATCTTGAAATTGGAATAGGTTTGGTAGGCGAATGTTCCTGCATCTGTGAAATCTGATAAACTATTTAAGTTCAGTACTGTTTTTATAGTCTTCCTTTATTGCTTTGAAGCCCCACATCTGTGGTCCACGAAAAGTTGTTGAAAGTAGATGGTCAAATGTAATTTAAAAGGTAGACCTGTTAAGAATCTAACCTTTTTTATGAAAGAAGATGCACGTGTGAACTATTTTTTTGAAAAATAAGGCTTCATCAAAAGGTAGAAGATGGTGACTAGTGTGAAAATGACTTCTTCGATTGGGAAGGATATGAGTGTGTCCAATTATTTATTACTGAACAAATTTTAAAGGAAGTATTATTTTTGCAGTGAATGAAAAAATTGAAAAAAGGTCTGTGTCTTATTGTTACTGAATGAACATTTGACTTTTTTTGTTATTGGTAAAAAAATTGATTTTTTTTTGTTAATGAGCAAAATATTGAAGTAAATTGTTAGTCTTATTGTTACTTGTAAACATCTTTTTGGTGATATGGTGAATTTTTGTGAATTCACAAAAAGTTCAGTCTTCTTGTGTTAGTGATAAAAAAAATGTTACTGATTTTCTTATTGGTAAAAACTAGTCCTGTTGTTTTTATTACTTATCAAAAGTTGACATTAATTTGTTACTGCTTAAAATCTTTATTTAAATTTTTGTTACTTGTACTTGTCTTTTTGGTGTTATGGTGATTTTTTGTGAATTCACAAAAAGTTCAGTCTTTTTGTGTGTGTGATAAAAAAGATGTTACTGACTTTCTTATTGGAAAAAATTAGTCTTGATGTTTTTGTTACTTATCAAAAGTTGACATTAATTTGTTACTGCTTAAAATCTTTATTTAAATTTTTGTTACTTGTAAATGTCTTTTTGGTGATATGGTTATTTTTTGTGAATTCACAAAAAGTTCAGTCTTCTTGTGTTAGTGATAAAAAAAATGTTACTGTTTTTCTTACTGAAAAAAAAAATAGTATTGATGTTTTCTTTACTTATCAAAAGTTGACATTAATTTGTTACTGCTTAAAATCTTTTATTTAAATTTTTGTTACTGATCAATGTGTGGATGGGTTTATGTATATTCTTTGTTCATACAAAAAAATTTGTATGCTTGGTAGATAATAATCTAAAAGTATATTATGCTTCATTCCCAAATTTTGTCAATGAACTATTTATATGAATTTTTTTAGTGACTCGGCAAAATTTTACGTTTGTATGTTAAACTGAAAAAAAAAAATGTTAGTGTTTTTTTTTTTACTTGTAAATGTCTTTTTGGTAATACGGAGATTTTTTGTGAAATCACAAAAAGTTCATTCTTTTGGGTTAGTGTTAAAAAAAATGTGATAGCCTTTGTTACTGGTTAAAAATAGTGTTGAAAATATTTGTTACTGCAAAAAAATGAAAATAATTTGTGCATGGGTGTTTGTAAATTCTTTGTGAAATCACAAAAATATGTATCCTTGGTAGTTAATCCTCAAAAAATTTGCTATAACAGATCAAAATATTTGTAGAATATTTGTTAATTTAAAATGTCCTATTCGACGCATGGAAATTGTTGATAAATTTTGTTACAAAACCAGGTATATGTAATATTTTTTAGTGATTGAGCAAAAATGTTATATTTTTGTTGGTTTCTGTAGGACGGATGGAGGTTTAAGCGGCCAATGCTGCAAGGAGTTACCTACAGGGTGAATCACCATTGCAAGGAGGAGATACTAGGTAGCATTCGAACTACCTTAAACAATAATGGTGCAACGCTGTTCAGTCGTTTCGAAAATTCATGCTTCGGCAAATTTTATGATTTCCCTGGCAAATTGGGGAAGTCGATGAGCACAGTCCACGAGCTCATGACTTACCAAATTGTAAAGAAAAAGGAACAACCATACACTACTCGGAGTTATGTTTTTTTGTTAAGGGCAGGGTGGTGAAGTTTCGGCGTGAGGAATTTGCACTTGTGACTAGGCTTCGATTTAGAGGCTCGGAGTTCAACTCTCATAGAAAGAGACATTTCATCAGTCCGGATTCACTGTATGCTAATTGGTATGTGGCAACTAAAACAAGCTTCGGCAAGTTGTGGGATGACTACAAGGCTTCCAAATTTAAGACTGGGGAGGAATATTTAAAAACATCAAAGATTCTGTTTGTGTATAGTGTTCTTCTTGGAGTGCAAAAAACTAAGACGATCGATGAGTGGATTTGGGGCTTAGTTGAGAATGAAGAGTAGTGGGAGAATTTCCCTTGGGGTAGTTTTGCATACGAACACCTCATATAGACCCTGGATTCAATCAAGACAGATAGGAAAGGGAAAGTGAAGAGCAAAGGATATCATGTTAATGGATTCGTTACTGCATTCTTGGTATGTTTTTTATTGAAAATTGTTCTTCTTTCATTTTGTTTTTGGGTATATGCCTTGTATCTGACTATATTTTATCTTACTATATTGTATCTGACATGATGTCTTTTTTGGGTGTTTTCTTGTTCTGGTTGTTTGGCAAACAAGGGATGAATCATATGTGCATTTCCTGAGGTTGGCAAGAAATCTGGATTGAGGAATGAAACTTGTATTCCCAGGATGTTGAGGTATGATTATTCATCATCCTCTGGAGATCTGCTGGAAATCATCAATGAGGTAAGTATTCGGTGAAATAAGAAATCTATATTTGTTGAAGGAGTTGTAGAAATCTAATTTGGTTCTCTTCTGCCTGTTTCTTTAAAACAAGATTGAGGAGACTTTGAAACCATCTGACGATGAACTGGAGTCCATTTATTGGGAAACATTGGAAGCAGAAGGAGAGCATTTTAAGATGCATTTTCCAAAATACAATGTTATTGTTCCAGCATTGTCATTGTCCGACAATGAAGAAGCTGAAATGGATGATAGAGTTGTGGCTGTGAAAAAGAGACGTAAAGAAATCGTAATGGAATCTGGGGATTTCATTAGTGTGAAGGAGGCAACAAAATTAATCACATCAATCTTGATGAGTGACGATGTGGTTAATAAGTTTGCCGATGTAACTGCACGCATTGTTTTGAAGAAACTAGGGGGTAAGATTTGGAAGTTAGTAGTGAAATTTGTAAAATATAAATAATAAGTTGTTACAGCTTAATGTGTTGTTTTTTACAAGAGACCATAGTACCAGGAACACATGGAATAGTTGAGAAAGCTGTGGAAGGTGTAAGTGGAATGAAGAATGGTCCAGATGTTGTAATAGAGGAAGATGAAGACGAAGAAGAACGGATGAGCCGAATGAGAGAGACGGTAAATTTGCACAATTGAATATCTGGTTTTTTTTTGTATTAAGAATTTAAAATTCTTTTGCTTTTACAATTGAAAAACAGAAGAGCAAATCAAAGGAGAATAGAATTGAAGAATCGCCTTCAAAAATTTTCAGCAAAATAACAGATGAGGTTTTAAATTTTCTTTTTAATTAGTGTAAACAGAATATAAGCACGCTATTTTGTATGTCGCAGATTGTAAGTGTTGCGGAGCATATCAATCTTGCAAGCCCAACAACAATTGTTGGTAAAAAAAAAAGGGTGTTAATGAAAGCAACGAAAAAGTGAAAAGTGTTCAGGTATGTCCATAGATTTTTTGTTAGTATACGATGTCACAATATTTTTTGTCAATTAAGAAGTAAAAAATTAGCATTGATATAATTTACTTTTTAGGGAAAAAAATAATTAACTCATGAATCGCCTGAACATTTGGTCGGTGGTGAATACAATGATATGGAGCTCGCAGGCATTGTTGATAATATTGTTACAGATTGTGGGGTGGTACAAAACGAGGTTAGTTAAATGTAGATTTAACAACTTTTTGGTGTCTTTTCAAAACTTGTAAGGTGATTTTTGTTACTGTCCAATGTAAATTAGGGTGTATAGATAGTTTTGGTTCTCCCAAAAAATAATATATAATTTTGATGTAATTTTTGATGTAAAAAATTGTTGTTTTGAGTAGATGCATCATATTTTGATGTAAGTTTTGTTACTGCGTTTGAGACTGAAATTTTATTAGTTACTGCTCAAAATAATTTAGAATGTATAGAATTTATTTGTGAAATCTAAAAAGGAAAGGTATTTTTTTTGTTACTGCTCAAAAGTTTGATATTATTTACTGACAAATATATTTTATGGTGTGATTTTTTGAGGATTTACAAAAAAATGTGGTTTTTAAGTGGCTGCAACCATATTTGATATTATATTTATTACTTCTTAATATAGTATAGGTTGTATCTATAGTTGTTTTGAATTCCAAAAAAAAAAAAAATTTTTTTAAGGGATTTATAAATAAAGGCTAACTTTTCTTATGTATGTGCACTTGTATAGACAATTGAAGCGGTGTACAGAACGCCAATACGCAACATTGCTTTTGGAGATGAGCCCGACCAATTACTTGAAGAAGCATGCAATAGTGCACATGCTATCACGCAATTGGAGGCAGAGAAGAACCATCAACAGATGAAAAGAAAAGGAAAAGGCAGTTCTGGTAGTGGGGGTCAATCTGTTTCACCTGGAATGAGGAAACAGAACGCTGCACCAATAGTATTGGATGATGAAAGTCAAAGACCTTTGAAATTGGACTGGACAGTAGTGAGGACAAGGAGGAAAGTAGCGGTGTTGTGCAGTCCTTACATGGAGAATGAGAGAAGGGGAGGAGATTACCTGAAGTTCAAAAATAGCAATGGTACGTAATATTATTAATTTTAAGTTAAAATAATTATGTCATTTACAATATTTTTAAGATATTAGTGTTGCATAAATGTTAAAAGATGCTTTTATATGTATACCTGTAGGAAGAATATAGGACTTGTGACTCCTGTCGATGCAATTGGTTCAAGATGGTGGAGGATGACACAAAAGAAATGAAGATGGCGCACATCGAGGCGTATCTATCCTACCTCCATAGCTTTCCAGAATATACAAAAGTTAAGTCAATTGATCCACGAATGGGCATCATATCACCTCAATTTATGGTGAGTATCTTCTATGGGTTTTTTGGAAAAATTTGAAAACTGTTATATGTTTGATATTTTTTGTTATAATTAAGATGTTGGTATATTGGTGGTTATGTTTGTTCTGTGCAGAAGGACCTGTATGCGCTGTGACAGCATTACATCAGTGCTGAAAACATGACTCAATTTGACCCAAACGAGGATGAAAGAATCTCAGTATCGCATTTGTTCAAGCTAGCACAATATGTTCATGCAGAAACTCCTGGATGGAAGAATCAGAAAGAATGGTGGCAATATGATCGGGTAAATAGTATTTTTGCTTATAATTCTAGCATTTCTCATAACATTATTCTGAGCATGTGTCACTTTTAAATAAATAATATCTATTCATAGGTTTAAACTACATATGGACAATCTTTTGACAAATCACAAAAAGGTGTATGTTTTGTAGTCATTGCTCAATATTTTGATTATGTTACAGTGGAAAAGGTATATTGCTTAGTAAGTGAAAAAAAAAAGTGAAAAATGTGAATCTTTTTTAGTGATTTCACAAAAATATATGAAATTTTTTGTTACTACTAAAAATATGATATTCATTTTTTGTTAGTGATCAATGTCTGGTGTATATATATTGTTTGTGAATTAAAAAAAAATGTGTATCCTTGTTAGTCAATGTTAAAAATAGATTTTAACAGTAGGTATATTGTATGTTTAAACAGCTTGTAACAGTTTACCATGGGCTTTACGGATGAGTGGCTTTGGAGATCGAATTTTCCACTCATAACTTGATTATTTACGACTCCAAGGCTTATAAGTTTGATGCTGAAGATATGAAAGAATTAAGCAAAATGTTGGTGCCACTCTCACAATAGCTGCCACAGGTCCTTGCTTACAATGGATTCTATGAGGCATGAGAAGATTTGAGCAGAAAGCCAACTTGGAACATCACCCATATTGACAAAGCCACAATGACAATTAGAAATACAAAGAATTTCAAATCGGGGCGGCTATGCACTGAGGACAGTGGAGTCAATTATGGAGAGATTGTTCCTCGGTAGCTTCATTAAGAAAGACATGCAGGACCATAGGAAGGCAGTTGGACTAAGTGATGGTCCCGAAACGAGTTACTGGTGTATGAGGGGGGGGGGGGGGAATACACCAGTTAGGATTTTAAAACTTAACCCTTAAAAATTACTTCAACCGAGTAAAAAGACTCAGTTGGAATCTCATAGCTGAGTAAGCAACCTCAGCTGGAAGAGTGAGGCTGTGCGGAATGTGGTGGAAATTAAACTCGTTAAAACAACTCACGCTTT
Organism: Schizonepeta tenuifolia; assembly: GCA_029490685.1. Lineage (NCBI taxonomy): Eukaryota > Viridiplantae > Streptophyta > Magnoliopsida > Lamiales > Lamiaceae > Schizonepeta > Schizonepeta tenuifolia. Next base: position 9,152,420 of record CM055958.1, read on the forward strand.
TAAGCTCGGTTGGTCAAGAACCAAAACAGCTCGGTTGGTCAAAAACCAATACAGTTGAAGATGTGCAAATGAGGTTTGTATGCTGGTTAGTCAGACAGTTAAAAATGCAAGAAATAACTAAATAAAGATAAACACGAGCACACAGAGATTTAACGTGGTTCGGAGATAACCCTCCTACGTCCACGGGGAGTTGTGAGTCCACACAACTCTGTCCAAGTTCTTCTGGACAAACCACTCAGCTTACGCGGGCTGAGCAACCGTTAGAGATAAGTTTGCGGGTACTTATCAACCTTTACAGTTAAGTTTACGGGTACTTAACAACCTGACTACTCAATTACAGGAAGAGTAGAATCCTAAACCTTTTCAGGTGAAAGAAAATGGGTTTTCAACTAAAAGCTCTAGTGTGTAGCGAGCTAAGATCTAACTCTATACGAACTCTCACTAAGTGATGTTCTCAAGGTACGATCTCAAGACACTAAGACTATCTAACTCTAGAACTCTCAACAAGTGATGTTCTAAGAGATTCAGTTCAGCTTGTGAAGAATATTGCTCTTTTCTTTTTGATCTCAGATTTCTTCTCGCGTGTGTGTCTTCTCTTATCAGTGTCTCTTATCTCGTCGAATGAATGAATGCCTCTATTTATAGGCGGAGAGAATCAACTAGCCGTTGGAGAAGCTGTTGATCTCTGTTCGATGAAAGCGATGGCTTGTCTCTCATCTCTGCAGACTTTCCCGATATGGCATCTGAGCTCTTCTGCTTTCCATCTGAGACAGCCTTGTGTTGGGCCAAATGGGGTAATGACTGAACGGTTAAACCCTCATGTGACTTCCTTTTGAAATTCAAATTCAAACCTTTCTGACAGTCAACCTCGGTTAGTCGGTTGAAAATCTTGATCTTCATCTGAGTGGTCTTCAGCTAATGTTCTCGTCGAACTCTCAGCTGACTTTGAACTTCATCTGAGTGGTTTTCAGCTGATGTTCTAACTGAACTGTTGAACTCTCAGCTGATCTTGAACTTCATGTTGAGACTTCTTTATAACTTCCCCCTTCTTGAAACATTCTCTTTATCGGATGGCATTCTATAGCTGATGTTCCAACTGAACAGTTGGCTTGAAATCTCAGCTGTCAAAAAGCATAGCTCTCTCATCAGGCAGTCTTGTAACTGATGTTCCTTATCCGATCTTTCATCTGGGGTTGTATCCGAGTGTTGCTCTGTTGCCGTCTTCAGCTGGAGATCTGTAAACAAAAAATCTTAACATTGCTCAAACAACGAGCCTAACAGCTAACAATAGGAACTGGCAACATCTACTCGGTTGGGGTCAGTTGGTTTTGGAATTCATCAAAACTCATACTAATAAATTTCCCAACACTAAGGATATCCAAGTATAGTACGGATAGATCTACACAAGGTGGCAAGGCAACATAGTGGCAGCAGGGGTTTATGTTTTGGGATGTTTGAATATTTGTCTGGAAATATTTGGAAATATTGGTTGGTTTATGTTTTTGGATGTTTTAATATACTATGCATAGTTGAAGCAGGGTTTGAATAGTTTTGGATAATTGGAGCAGTGTTTTTAATATGTTTGAATATTAGTTTCAATAGCTTAAGTTTTTGGTTTATATTTGTTGGAATAGTTGCAGTAGGATGTATGTTTTTTGCTTAGAAATATTTACTTGAGAATATAGATACAACCTGAATATTTGTTTTTGGACATTGATCAGTAACAAAAAATCTTAAAAATTCTTTTAGCAATATCAAAATAATATCACAATTATATCGACAAGTATAAAGGGCATAAATTTTTATGGAAGCATAAAAAAAAGTCAAAACACCTTCAATAAAAATTTGGGAAGTAAGAAAAAAAAATAGTTTTTTTTGGGTATTTTGAGGGCTATTCATTTTGACTTACTTAATTGTTAGCTAATATAATTTTTTATCGCCAATCAAAAAAAAGATATATATGTGAGTGTGTTAGACTACTTATATAGTTTGGTTAATGGGCAGAGAAAACGTTACATGTTTTAGCTTAGAATAAAATAGTGTGACGATTTCTAAGTGAATGGAAAGGAACGTGATTTAGTTAATGAAAAAGCACAAATGAATTATTGTAATGATGTAGTGATTTGTGTTCCATAGAACAAATATATTTGCTATATTTTACTAACCATTCACAAAAAAGATAAATATTAATTAGTGACTGCGAAAAAAATTTTGGAGGGTGGAATATATTATTGATACTTAAAGTTTTGGGGCGACTCCACTATTGTGTTCCACTTGAAAATCTTTTTTGAGTGTGGTTTATACTGAGGTTGAAAAGAAACTGCTGATGAAATCTAAAGTTGAGTAACAAATTTTTGTTAATGCACTTTAGTATGTTAAAACTTTGTGGTTAGTTTTGTTAATCCACATAAATATATACCATTTTTTTTGTGACAACACAAAATAAGGTCATATGTATGAAATAAAGACAAAAGCAGTAAATAATAAAAACATGAAAAATATTCATGCTAATAATATAAAATTTGTCCACTGTCAGAAAGAAAAGGACTCAAAAGTAGAATATAAGTTCAGTACATCATAGTTTTACACACCAGTAAATACTAATTTCAATCGACCAAATGAGGACATTTCCTTCGTGTATGATTGGTATCACGACAAATTCTGCAAGCCTTAGGTTTCAGAGCAGGTCTGGGTGTTTTAGTACATGCCGGTTTTAAAATACTGACATATGTTGTGCACGTAGAATTGTAATGACCACATTGTTTGCACCTAGAGCAAAAACGAGATGAAGATCGGGATGATTCAGTGTATGATGGAATACGTTTGGTCTTTGGCGTCCCAGCTTGACGGGGATTACTAGGAGAGATGGACAATGGTATCTCGTACGTGTGGAGGGAGAATCCAATCATCACGGTGTGGATTGGGGTTCACATCACCAGCATACATGTCACACAAGTTACGAGTAGTGAAAAAATGAGACACATAAGATATTGGCTTCTTCTTTGCCGAGCTACAAAAGAAAGAAAAACATCAATACAAGTAGTATAAAGACACTCGGAAAATTATGAAGTTAAATTTTAGAATATAAACCTGATTGCAGCAGACGCATGAGAACATGGGAACATATTAAGATCAAATTCTCGGTAAGAACAAGAATGTAACTCAAAATCAACTATAAAACTTTTTCCAGATTTCTTCACACAAAACCGTGTGGAGTTAATGGGTTCGACAACCATTGTGAAGCCTTGTTCAATTCTATCAACAAGTTCGTCTGCAATCCTAAGAAAAAGTCATGTGTATGGCTTAATCCTAACTGACGCCTCTCAACAAACCAACCACAAATCATAGAACGAACACAGTCAAATAGAGTGCATACAAGTAAGGTTCTAGCCCAACGTAGTGTTGAATTGATATTTTTGCACGCATTAGACGTCATCACACCATAACGTCTAACAGGCGAAAAACAGTTTGCCCAATGGATAAGATCTATCTCAGACAATCTACAATAGGCTTTGGGATACATATCCTCTATAACATTCATTAGGTGGAGAAAGTCTTCCTTCCTAGAACATGATGTTGCTTTTTGGAATGCCTTGACAACATTAACACCGTATTTTGAAAGATTTTTCTGAATATGAAAACAACAAAGGCCATGCATTACTCCAGGATATACTATCTCAACCGCTTTGCTAATGCTAACATGTTGATCAGAAACAATAACCAAATCATCTTTTTGAACAAATGCTTTCTTCACTTCAGATAAAAAACCATACCCATGATCTATCATTCTCCTTATCTCCAATACCAAATGCAAGCGGAAAAATTTGTTCGTTAGCATCCTTTGACGCGGCTACAAACATAACTCCTTTATACTTACCTTTCAAATATGTAGCATCAACACAGATAACAAGATGACATGATGATGCAAAACTGGATATACAAGCACTGAGAGCCATGAATGCAAATTCAAAAACATTATCCTCATCAGTTTGCAAAGAAACCATAGAACCTGGATTACAAGTTTCAATCATATGTAAGAAGCCAGACAATAGTCTGAAGGAGTCATCACTGTCACCGTATATCTGTTGGATGGCATGATTGCGGGCAACCCATGCCACAAAATATGATATCTAAAAGATATTTATAGAAATTTGTAAGCCATCTTGTGGTAGAAAAGGAGCTGTAAAACTGAATGTATTCAAAGTTTTTGTGGATGAACAAAAATATATGAAATTTTTTTGTTACATAACAAATTATATCTTTGTTCTTTGACAAAATTATTTTTCAGAGAAAATAAAAAACACGGACATAAATTGCAAAGTCATAAGCAGTAACAAAAATGACAAATATTTACTGTTTATTATTACTCTATTTGAGAAAATTGGATGTGCTCAAAAGTCTATAAATATTAAATTTGACAAAACAAAGTACCTTGAAACCAAATTCTGATTGGAGATAATGTGCCATTTGTTTAGGCTGCAAAATCGCACCTCGAACCATTAGACGGGGAGCAAAAAAAGTACCCACAACACTGGAGCACATGGTCCGGTGCTTATTAACTCTCAAGTCCAACTCACATGTATGGGGTGCTTGCCAATGTGTGATTCTCCAAATACCATTTGTAGAAGGAGCAGTACACCGCATATGAAATTGGCACCTATCAGGAAACTTACAATGCACGTAATATTTCGTTCCACTAGAACGCTCGACCGAAAACTCACACTTATTAGTCAAATGATAAAGACCAACAACATACATCAAGCTTGGTTTGTCAACATACATAGCACCTAAAGCCAGATCATCGGTACTGAATTTCATTTGGAAATCACCATCGATACTACAATCCGTAAGAGGTACAATTGCTTTATCCAAGTGTGCGCTATGTGTGGGTGCCTTATTGGAAATCACTAGTTCGGGATGGTAAATACTACGGGGAGGTGAATTATTTGAAAGAAGAGGCACAAAGTTAGTGTTGTGAAGGAATGGATGGAAAAGAGGAGCAGGGTCCCCATCATTATAAAAGGAATCATATTGATATGAATCTCATCATCCAAACTGTCAGTACTAACAACATCATCTGGATCAAAATTGTCATCGTCATCATCATTATCCTCATCAGATTGACAATGATCACCAACATAGGACTCATCAATTGATGACTTATCATCATGTTTTCTTTTAAGATTCGTGGCATCTGCTTGGTTGCAAGATTTCACAGGTGATGTGACTGTGACATAGAATTTCCTAACACCATTCTCCAAAGCAAAATTGAGCCCAACATCATTAGTTAGATTAAAACGACCACAGCTACCATCTTCTATTGGAGAACCAACCAAACAAGATACTACACATAATCCAGAAAAGTATTCAACAGCACCTATGTTTGACTGAATTTTGCTTAGGAAAACTGGAAATGAACGCTCGACAATAGATAATAGCAACAACAACTTATCACCACCTTGGTACAAATCATTAATCCATACACCACCAAAGTGCACTACAATAGAGGTAAGATCCATCTGCAAAATGCAGTTTGAAAAAAAAAAAGAATCTGTTATTTCCAGGAAAGAGATGCTGTAAATAATACAAAGAAAAAGATACTATAAAAAAATGAATCTGGGTAACTTGTTTTTTGTTGTACCCAAAAATTAGCAACATGGAAGAAGAAAGAAAGGAAAACCCTAAATCGACAGAGGTACTTAAAAATAATTGAACCACACATACCTAAAAAAAAGAGGGGGACTGTAGGCGAAGATAGCAAGTTAGTCGATTGAAAACCCGTATAGTGTTCTTCTTGGAGGGTACATGAGAGTTGTCTTCAGACCATGGTCGGGAAATGAAAATCTTTTGAAATTGGGGCTTGTGTAATGGAAGAAACGTAAAGATGAATATATGGTACAATCTTAGGCAAAATTATTTATACAATTAAAAAAATGTGTTGTACACAGAAATACGCTTTTTAAGTTTGAAGAACGAATGTTCCAAAAATTTTAATCTGAAGTTCGAAACTTGTTTGTGAAATGTTTTTGTTACCACACAAATGTTTTGGAGATATGAGGTTTGAAAACAACGTATATACAATATATAAATTATTTGTTACTTCGCAAAATTTTTTAAGCATTAAAGATGAATGATACTTTTTTGTGTTGTCACAAAAAATAGTCATTTTTAGGGAATCACAAAAACCTATGTTGGGAAATTTATTAGTATGAGTTTTGATGAATTCCAAAACCAACTGACCCCAATTGAGTAGATGTTGCCAGAGCCTAGTGTTAGAAATTAGGCTCGCTGTTTGAGCAAAGTTAAGATTTTATCTTTACAGGTCTTCAGCTGAAGATGGCAACAAGGCATCACCCAAACAGAACATACTGAGAGCTCATTGTTCAGATGCAAAGAGGGGGAAGTCTTCAGAACATCAGTTGTGAAGGAAACCAATTGAGGGTTCATCAGATGAGAAGCAATAGAGAGGAAGAGAACATCAGAAGAAAAGGAAGTCATCTGAGAGTTCGAACCCAACTGACTAGATACAAGAAGGACAACTGAGCGTTCTAGTTGGAACATCATTTGTAAACTCAATCAGTTAATATCAACAAGATGAAGTTCAAAGTCAGCTGAGAGTTCAACCGTTCCTAATCAGACAGAAGCTCTCAGATAGAGCATCAGCTGAAGACCACTCAGATAAAGATCAAGCTTCTCAACCGTCTGACCAAGGTTGACGAACAAAGGTTTAAATTTGAATTTCAAAAAGGAAGTCACGTGAGGGTTTGACCGTTCAGTCATTACCCCATCTGGCCCAACACAAGGCTGTCTCAGATGGAAAGCAGAAGAGCTCAGATGCCATATCGGGAAAGTCTGCAGAGATGAGAGACAAGATGTCGCTATCAAAGAACAGAGATCAACAGCTCCTCCAACGGCTAGTTGATTCTCTCCGCTTATAAATAGAGGCTTCCATTCATTGGACATTTGGGGGAAGACACACAAGAGAAGACACACGAGACGAGACAGAGCGAAAGAAAGAACTATATTCCTTACTCGAGCTGAATTAGATTTAGCCTCTAAGAACATCACTTGTTGAGAGTTCTAGAGCATTAGATTGTGTCTGAGTGTCTTTAGATCGAACCTTGAGAACATCACTTTGTGAGAGTTCGTAGAGTGTTAGATCCCAGCTCACTTCTTGTTCGAGCTGTTAGTTGGAACCTTATCTTTTATACCTGAAAAGGTTTTAGGACCCTACTCTTCCTGTAATTGAGTAGTTAGGTTGTCAAGTACCCGCAAACTTGACATAGGTTGTTAAGTACCCGTAAACTTAACTGTAAAGGTTGATAAGTACCCGTAAACTTATTGCAACGGTTGCACAGCTCGGGTAAGCTGTGAGGAACTGTCCAGAAGAACTTGGACTGAGGTGTGAGGATTCACATCTCCCCGTGGACGTAGGAGTTATCTCCGAACCACGTTAAATCTCTGTGTGCTCGTGTTTTTCATTACTCAGTTATTTCTAGCATTCTCATCTGTCTGACTAACCAGCATACAAACTGCATCTGCACATATTCAACTATTTTGGTTATTGACCAACCGTGCATGAAAGCGTGTGTTGTTTTACGAGTTGTTAATTTCCACCACATTCCGCACAACACTTCACTTCCAACTGAGTGTTTCTTTCTCAGTTGTGAGTCCAGCTGAGTCTTTCTACTCAGTTGTGATTCCAGCCGAGTCTTCTTACTCGGTTGTGATATTTTTAGGGGGATGATTTTTAAAATCCTAACTGGTGTATTCCCCCCCCCCCATACACCAGTAACTCGTTTTGGGACCATCAACCTAGGTAAAATTGACTGCACAAAATAATTAAGTTAACTTGCTGTTAATGGTCTTTTGTTGTTAATTCACATCATTTTAATAAAAAATTGTTTGTTGGCACAAAAAAAATTAGTTAAATGGTTTTCAATGCACCAAAATTTTTAAAGTTGAAATTAGTTTTTTTATATCATTTGAACCGTCTGTTGTAACAAAGTTTTTTTCTTTTTATTATAACATGCAGAATGATTAAGGAATCAAGATGAATGCTAATTTGATGATTCTGTCACAAATATTTATATTATATTTTATTAAATCATAAAAATATAGGTACATTTTTTGTGAATTCCAAAAAAAGTAGTCCAATGATTTCTTACTGCTAAATTTTTGTTACTCCAAAAAAAAAGTTGATAAACGTTTGTGACTGGCTGACTGCACAAACAAATTAGTAATATAACTAGTTTTTTTGTGAATCCTAATGAAAGTTAAAAAATACGGTTGGTATCATTCTATCATTTATACCTTCTGTTTTAAATTAGCTATTTTAAAATTTTCTTAACAACTGCAAAAGGATTTAAAATATACATTAAACATAGCAGATAATATACAAGAAACTAATAGCTTCGAGACAGAACATGCATTCCTTAATGAAAAGAGAGACACAACAATCAGTGTAAAATACAAAATTAAAAAGAGAAAGATGATATAGATTAGCAAATAGTCAGTCCTAATAGATAGCTTATAATTACAAAATCCAGTTCAAAAGCTAACGAGCAAAGACAAAAAGAGAGACCAAGAAAGCTGCAATGACATAGTTCTTTCACATAATCTCAAATTTTTGTGCATAAATTTCCTCGCAGCACTGAAAATGGCTTTGCACAATTTGTCCATAGTCCTCATCAAGCTGTTTGTTAGCTTTTTGGAGTCCACGACACTAATGCTCCATGGCATGAAGCTTGTGGTGAAGATCATCGATCGCCTTACAGTAATTCACATCAATTTGTGATGCAACATTTTCTGTTAATTGGAGCCTATGATGCTCTTCCTTAAGCTTCTCTAGCTGCCCTTCATACATATCTCTAACAATACGAAGCTCTTTGATATATTCACGTTGATGTCCGGTAATATTTGAATCAATCCAATCACAAAATGAACAACCATCTTTCTGAAAAATATTGAATATAGAACAAACGTCTTAACATTGAGAAAACTCAAACATAATAACAATTAACCAAGAAAAAAGACAACATATACCTCAATGTTGGGACAACTCAAATACCGCCGTGCTGGATCCTCATAAGACCAGCAAGTATTAGCAACAGCCTTCAGACCATGCTTAAAGCGCTTATCAGCCATGACCTATCGGGTAAAAAAAAAAGCGACAACCTCACAAAAAAAGGAAAAACAAAAAAGTTCATGTAGACTAAAATCATGGTTTCATAAGACAAAAAAAAACATCAAAGTGTGCTGATAAACATCCATTTTGTAGCAACCAAACATGTTTTAATGTCGCTAATTTCATTGTTCAACCTTTACACATGATTGGTTTTTGTATTGTTTTCACTATTTTGGATTAGTTTCACGTTTTGGTGGAGTTTATGCATTTGTGTAGGGTGAGCTAGGGACTTGAAGTCGAGATGAAAAGGCCATAGAAGAGCGGAGACGAAGAAACGGGAATGAAAAATGGAAAACAGGACATGAAGGCACGAACCAGAAAAAATCGACGGTTGGAAGAAGAAAACCGGCGGTTTGTAGCCAAACTGCCGAAAAGCTGCCCGGACCGCCGATCAACCCTCCGAAACTCACTGGATTCGCTTCCGAAGAAGAAACCCGAAATCGGTGGTCCACTCGGCGGTTTAGGCCTAGACCGCCGATTTTCGGTGCCAGACCGCCGAAAAAATGCCCTGAACCGCCGGTTTTCATTGTATCTGCTTAAAAATGGATTTTCTCCCCCTTTTCGCGATTTTAACTTGGAGTAGCACTTTTTCCTCCCTATATATACTACTTGGCAGCCCCAAAACGTACAACCTTTCTCCCTTAGCATAGATTCCATTTTAAATAGTTTCCAATTAGGGTTCTAAACACATTTTACTTCATTGTAATAGTGATTAAGGTTGGATTTGAAGTCTTTGTGAAGATTTCAACATTGGGTTCCTAGTTTTTCATCTATGCTATCATTTCTCTTTTGCTTTATGTTAATTTACATTATGTCTAGCTAGATTTCTTGTTGGTTTTAGGGGTTTATGTGGATTTGATGATGGTTTGATCATATCTTGCTATTTCTCCTATCATTCCTCTTCTTAGTTGTGGATTTGGTGCTTTCATTCATGTGGGAATTGTTGATCACCTTTCTTGCATGTCTAGTGTTTGTGAAAACTCCTAATAGGTTTTTTCTTGCATGGAATTCCAATTTCACTTCATGTTTTGGCTTGAAACTTAGTAGGTGATTGTTCAATGCATGGAAGGTTATGATTCTTGTGTTTTTTGGAGTTGTTTGATTGGCTTGAGTCGTAAAAGAGATATTCGATTGAATGATCCGCTTTTGCTAATTGTCGAGAGAGATTAGTGAATATCTATGTGGATTGCTTTCTATTAAGAGGATTAAAAATGGTTTGCATGATTTAAGAAGTTGTGATCAAGCTATCTAAAATCGAAATAAATCCCTAGAACCAACCCTTTCTCTTATGTGTTCCTTATTCGTTTGTTTGATCTTTTGTTTGTTGATTTTGCATGATCTTGTTTCTTATTTGTTTATTTAGTTTTGAATTTAAGCTTAAGAGTTTGAATGATTCCCGAACATTGTTTGTGCAAAGTTTGAATAGTAGGAATTCGCATGAATTTGATTTCCACTAAAAACTCGGCTAAATAGTCCTCGTGGATACGATATTCGATCTCTATTGCTTCAATAACCCAATTAAAGTATGGATAAATTGCTTAGATAAGTAGGTGATCACTTTTTGGCACTGTTGTCGGGGACTATTTAGAGTTTAGAGTGTTAGTGATCTTTGCATTGAGAATACTAGTTCAAGCACTTTTTATTTGAATGTTTTGTTATGGATCTAAGTATGTTCTTGATGGGTTTGTGTAGGTGAGTTGGTGTATGATCACAAGAGGTAAGGAAGGAGAACTTATACCTTTGGACTTGGAGATCGAGATCACACACAAATGGGCTAATCGGGAACGAAGAAGAAAGAAAACTATGGAGCGTCAAGGGCCTAACAACATGGCCGATTTGGAACGTCAAATGAGAGAGCTTCGACAACAAATGGAGGAGCAACAAGCTCAAAGAGAAAGAGCACCTCCGCCTCCAATCAATCAAATGTTTGAGCCTCAAGTGAATATGTTCCAAGATGAAGGTTGGGGCAATCGGTGCAATGACAACAACTTTGAGCTAAAGCCGGGGTTGATTAATATGGTGCAAGCGGAGTCGTTCGGATGAGGTTTTAATGAAGATGCCAATGCACATTTGAGTGCTTTCTTGGATGTGTGTGAGACTATCAAAACCCAAGGGGTCTCGAATGATGCCATTAGATTGAGGTTGTTTGGATTTTCTTTGCGGGATAGAGCCAAAGCTTGGTACAAGACCATAGACCGCTCGGAGATTACTACATGGGAGCAACTTTGCTGGCTATTTCTAGCCAAGTATTTTCCTCCATCTCGTGTACAAAAGTTGATCTCGGACATTTCTCATTTCTCTGAATCCGGAGATGAATCTATATATGAGGCATGGGAGAGGTACAAGGAGATGTTGAGGAGATGCCCTCAACATGGCTTTTCAAAGGAGCAACAAATATTGAACTTCTATCGAGGGCTCACTAGCCATACAAGAGAAGTTGTGAATGCCACCACCGGAGGTGGTTTGACCAACCGTCTGTATGAAGAAGCGGTGCGAATATTGGAAGAAATGACTGCCAATAGTTGCCATTAGCTTCAAGAGAGAAGTTCGTCAAAGAAAGTTGCCTCCATTTCGGATGAGAAGTATGATGATCTTCTTGAGCAATTCACCATGCTCAAGAGAGACTACGAGGCCGAAAGAAAAAGAAGATTGGATGTAAAGATGGTGGCCCAACCAATGCATCAAGGAGGTGAAGAGTATTCACAAGTTGAGGATGCCAACTATGTCAATCAACACGGGTATAGTAACTACAACCGTTCGAGTTATCCTCCGGGGAATCAATCTTATAATCCTAATTATAGGAATCCAAATTTATCGTATGCTAACCCGAACAATGCTATCATTCCACCATCCGGTTTCTCGGTGTCTCAAGGGATGATTAATGAGCCGAAGAAGCCTATGCTGACCATGGAAGAAATGATGCAACAACTTCTCCAAAACCAAAATGCTTTTATGGGAGCAACCGGGCAAAAGGTTACAAGTTTGGAAGGGACCGTCTCGGCTATGTCTAAGAAACTTAAGATGTTGGAAGGACAAGTGAGCCAAATGGCTAATCAAGCGGCTACTCAACATAAGCCGGGGCAATTTCCAAGTAATACGGAGGTGAATCTGAAGTTTCAATGCAATGCCATTCATTTGAGGAGTGGAACTACCTATAAGAACTACCCGGAGTTGGAAAATCAAGATGTAGTGGTTAATGAAGAGTCGGAAGTGGAGGAGCCCGGTCCTCAATTGGAGAAGCCTCAAGTTCCAAAGGAGGTACCTTCTAAAGTTGTTCCTTCCATTCCTTCTTCTTCTTTGCCAAGTAAAGATGGGGTGGCCTAAGCTCTGTATCCTCAAAGGCTTGCTAAGGCAAAAGGTGATGAAAAGCTTGCCAAGTTCATTGAGATGTTTAAGAAGGTGGAAATTAATATACCTTTGCTTGATGCTTTGAGAGACATGCCGGGCTATACAAAATTCTTGAAAGAGGCCGTGTCAAGGAAGAGGAAACTTGGGAGATTTGAGACCATCAACTTATCGGAAGAGTGTAGTGCCGTCTTGCAACGTAAGTTGCCTTTAAAGCAAAAGGACCCTGAGAGTTTTGTGATTGCTTGTGTTATTGGAGGCCAAACTTTTGGGAGAGTGTTGTATGATTTGGGTGCTAATATTAATCTCATGCCCCTTTCAATATTCAAGAGGTTGGAGATTGGAGAATTGAAGCCTACTACTATCGCCTTGCAAATGGCCGATCATTCTATCTTTTATCCTAGAGGAATTGTCGAAGACGTGCTTATTAAGGTGGAGGAGTTCATATTTCCTGCGGATTTTGTGGTCCTTAACATGCCCGAAGATGACAATACTCCACTTATTCTTGACCGACCGTTCTTGGCAACCGGAAGGGCATTGATTGATGTTCAAGATGGTGAGTTGACCTTCCGTTACAATGATGAGAAGATGACTATCTCGATTTATGAGGCTATGAAGAAGCCACAAGAATTGGAGCTTGAAGAGTGTAATCTTATTGACTCTTATTCATTTTATTCTCAAGATTCTTGGGAGCATTGTATTGTGGACTCTTTACACTCTTATTCGAAATTGGATGAAGCGTGTGATGAATTATTGGAATCTATTGCCTATATGGATGCAAATCAAGGCACGCCTTTGGAAGATTTGGGATATCTAGATCTCTATACACCTATTGAGGGAGGAGTGCCGGAAGGAGCACCCAAGCCGAATTCTTCTTCAATTTTGGAATTGAAGCCTCTACCTGATCACCTCAAGTATGCATATTTGGGTAAGGATAAAACTTTTCCGGTTATTGTCTCTTCGTTTCTTAATGATGAGGAGTTGGATAAGTTATTGAGGGTATTGAGGAAGTATAAATCTTCTATTGGATGGTGTATTGCCGATATTAAGGGAATTAACGCTTCTATTTGTATGCACCGGATCTTATTGGAGGATGATACAAAGCCGAAGGTCTAACGTCAACGTCGTTTGAATTTGATTATGCAAGAGGTTATGAGGAAAGATGTCTTGAAGTTATTTTATGTCGGAATTATCTATGCTATCTCCGATAGTGAGTGGGTTAGCCCGATCCAAGTAGTTGCCAAGAAAGGAGGAATCACCGTTGTAGAAGACGAGGGGGGCGAACAAATAGCCACTCGTTTGCAAACGGGTTGGAGAGTGTGCATCGACTATAGAGCGTTGAATGCGGCCACAAGAAAGGATCATTTTTCTCTTCCTTTCATCGATCAAATGCTTGATAGGCTAGCCGGTTATGAGTATTATTGCTTCTTGGATGGGTATTCCGGCTACAATTAAATTGCCATAGCTCCGGAGGATCAACACAAGATGGCTTTCACTTGTCCTTATGGAATATTTGCTTGTCGACAGATGTCGTTTGGTCATTGCAATGCGTCGGCCACTTTCCAAAGATGCATGATGGCGATCTTCCATGGACTCATCGAGAATATTATAGAGATATTCATGGATGGTTTTTCCGTCTTTGGTTCTTTCTTTGATAATTGTTTGGAGAATCTTTCTCAAGTTTTGCAAAGATGTGAGGAAACTTCTTTATGTCTCAATTGGGTGAAATTTCATTTTATGGTGAGAGAGGGCATTGTTTTGGGGCATAAGGTATCTAAAGATGGATTAGAAGTGGATAGAGCCAAAATAGTGGCAATTGAGAAGTTACCTCCACCAAAGAATGTGAAGTCTATCCGAAGTTTTCTTGGGCATGCGGGTTCTATAGACGGTTTATTAAAGACTTTTAAAAAATCTCCAAGCCTTTTTGCTCACTATTGGAGAAGGATACAAGGTTCGAGTTTTCTAGTACTTGCCTTTATTTGTTTGAGAGGTTGAAGAAGGCACTCGTGTCTACTCCCGTGTTGATTACTCCAGATTGGATGAAGCCATTTGTATTGATGTGCGACGCTAGCGATTGGGATGTTGGGGCCGTGTTGGGGCAAAAGCGAGACAAGCTATTCCGAGTGATCTATTATGCTAGCAAGACATTAGATTCGGCTCAATTGAACTATACCATAACCGAAAAGTAATTAATCGCCGTGGTGTATGCCTTCGACAAATTCCGTCCATATCTAGTTGGGACACATTCTATTGTTTATACGGACCACGCTGCAATCCGCTACCTTTTTGCCAAGAAGGATGCAAAACCTCGTTTGATTCGTTGGATTTTATTGCTCCAAGAATTCGACATGGAAATCAGAAATAGAAAGGGAAGCGAAAATGTTGTTGCCGATCACCTATCCCGTCTTGAGCATCTGGTTGAAGGAGAAGATTCTCGGATACGTATTAATGAGTGCTTTCCCGATGAACAAATTTTGAAGTTGGTGGATTATACTCCTTAGTTTGTGGACTATGTGAATTATCTAGTCATTGGTGAAGTGTCGGGTGATCTTACCCATTATCAAAAGAAGAAATTATTACATGATGTGAAATTTTACTGTTGGGAGGACTCTAATCTTTATCGTCGATGTGCCGATGGCATCATTTGGAAGTGTGTGAAGCAAACGGATTGGGTGCGAATCATGGAGGAATGTCATAGCTCTCTAAGTGGAGGTCATTATGGTGCCCATCGGACCGCTATCAAAGTATTTCATTCCGGGTTTTATTGGCCAACTATCTTCAAGGATTGCATTGTTTTTGTGAAATCTTGTGATAGGTGTCAAAGAATGGGAAACATTTCTAAGAGAGACGAGATGCCACAAAACATTATGGTGGAGGTAGAATTGTTTGATGTGTGGGGTATTGACTTCATGGGACCCTTTCCTAAATCTCAAGGGTACACTTATATCGTTCTTGCGGTTGAGTATGTGTCTCGATGGGTGGAAGCAATTCCAACAGTCAAGAATGATTCAAAGGCGGTGCTTAAGTTCTTGCAAAAGAACATTCTCACTCGTTTTGGCACCCCAAGGGCATTGATAAGTGATGGAGGGTCGCATTTCAACAACAAGTGGCTTGGGAGCTTGCTTTCTAAATATGAGGTAAAGCACAAAGTAGCCACTCCATACCATCCTCAAGGGAATGGCCAAGCCGAGTTGGCCAATCGAGAGATTAAGCAAATCCTGGAAAAATCGGTGGCACATCGGAAAGATTGGGCAAGTCACTTGGATAATGCATTGTGGGCATATCGAACCGCCTACAAGACTCATATAGGTATGTCTCCATTCCAACTCGTTTTTGGGAAGTCTTGTCATTTGCCGGTTGATGATAAACGTCCATTTTGTAGCAACTAAACGTGTTTTCATGTCGTTAATTGCATTGCATTTCCCTTAAACGTGTTCGGTTTTGTATTGTTTTCACTATTTTGGATCATTTTCACGTTTTGGTAGTGCTTGTGCATGTGTGTAGGTTGAGCATAGGAGGCTAAGTCGAGAGGGAAAGGTCATAGAAGAGCGGAGACAAAAAACGGGATGAAAAGGTGGAAAACGGGACGGAACGGAGCGAACCAGTGAAAACTGGCGGTCCAGGCATGATTTCCGACGATTCAGCCTTAGACCGCCGAAATCAGTTCCAAACCGCCGGAGCGCCATCCGGAAATCACTGGAATTCAAGCCATGAAGAAAGATTAGTGGAATTGTGTCTCGATGGATGGATTAATTGTCGAGAGAGATTAGTGAATATCTATGTGGATTGCTCTCTATTAAGAGGATTAAAAATGGTTTGCATGATTTAGGAAGTTATGATCAAGCTATCTAGAATCGAAATAAATCCCTAGAACCAACCCTTTCTCTTATTTGTTCCTTATTCGTTTGTTTGATCTTTTGTTTGTTGATTTTGCATGATCTTGTCTCTTATTTGTTTATTTATTTTTGAATTTAAGCTTAAGAGTTTGAATGATTCCCGAACATTGTTTGTGCAAAGTTTAAATAGTAGGAATTCGCATGAATTTGATTTCCACTACAAACTCGGCTAAATAGTACTCGTGGATACGATACTCGATCCCTATTGCTTCAATAACCCGATTAATATGCTGATAAATTGCTTAGATAAGTAGATGATCACTTTTTGGTACCTTTGAGTGATTTCTAACAAAGTTTTGTGGAGTTTATGGTGTAAATATGGCATGATTACTTGTGTAAGGGGATTGGTAATGGTGAATTCATGTTTTAGTGCTTATATGTTGAATTTGTAGTTGAATTTGAGCTTGCATTGGTGAATGATAAATAATGTAGTTGAGGTTATAATGTTAAATTTGTGTGGTTATTGCTTAGAAATTTGAAGATTGGAAACTAAACTATATTGGTTGAGTATAGCTACAATGGGTCGAAGCAAAGAAAAGCGCCCACGCCTTGAGGACTCTCTCCCCAAAACTAAAGGAAAGGGCAAGCAAAAAGAAGGCACATCTCGTCCAGTTTCCCAATCTTCTAGACGTCGTCAAGAGGAGCTTGATCTTTATGGCCCTTCCGTCTATGGTGTGGTCTTAAACCGAGACGAGCACACTCGATTGTTCGTTCATCTCGCTCAAAAACGAAGCCTTGTCTCCTCAAAATATCCGGATGAACAAGTACTCCGGGATCTCGATCTTTAGGATAACATAAAGGAGATGTTCGACCGCATTGGATGGGGAGCCATTTTAACAGGAATGTGGCCCACATGTCCAAGAGCGTCTTTGGAGTTGCTTTCGATGTTAACCATCCCCCTCAATCAAGTCAAGCTTCCCCAAACGGTGCACTTTTGGTTGGGCAAGGTTACACATACATTGTCTATGAGGCAAGTGAATGCCATATTTAATTGCTCGGATGGAGGTGAATGTCTAAAGTCAAGGGAATTCAAGCCGAAAGTTTTATGGAAAGCAATGACGTATGCTACCCAAACTTACTCCTCGGGGAAATCAAAGGCCACCCTCCTTCGCAATCCCGTATTTCGGGTCATTCAACTGATTTTTGCCCATACGGTGTTTCAAAGAGGAGAAAATAGTTCTTGCCGGAGCGTTGAGCTTCAAGTCTTGTGGGCTATGCTCACGCACACGCCGCTTAATTTGGGGCAAATTATTTTCTGTCAATTATGGGCTCAAAAGAATCAAAAGACGGGAGTCCTTTGTTGTGGAGGCCTCATATCGGCTTTAGCTATGTCTCTTTGCCCGGAATATCCACAATGGGAGAAGCTCGAGACCAATGTGCTCATGGATTTGAATATGTTGAAGAATATGCGCGTTCTTGTCTCGGCTTCTCGGCCTTATCTATTCCGGCAACACAAGGAGTACCGGCCAAAGCTGGGAGAAAAAGAAGTGGTGGAGATCTTTTCATTGCCCGACACCGTCCTTACGACGATTACTACCTTCAATGCTCGTGAAAATTGGAAGATGGACACGCCATTCCATGAGACGGCTATTTTAGCGGCCGGGAACCCCCGGGTTGAGATAGAGGCCAGTGGTAGCAGTGGAGGAGAGGAAGATGGTGATGATAATGAGGGGGATGGGGATACAAATTATGAAGATAACGGGGATGAAGGTCAAGCAAGAAGAGAAGTGAGAAGAGAGAGGAGAAGGCAAGAAAGAGGAAGCCGAGGGCAACAATCCTTCGGCCAAGGGCAAGCATCGTTTGGGGGGTACCAAGGTTTTGGAGGGCCATCTGGGCCTTTTAATATGTATGGCGGACCGTTGGGGTCCGGGAGTTTCTACGGGGAAGAGTTTGCAAGCATGCCGGAGCGTGTCGAGCATATTGACAATTATTGCACGCAATGGGATAGCGAGTTTGCGGTTATGCGGCATGACATCCAAGCTATCCGGCTCAGGCAACAAGACATGAATGAGATCTAATAACAACAAATCGGCAACCAACAAGATTTCCAAGCCGATATGTATCACCGGTATGACGAGTTCAGAGACGACATTTATGCCCGGTAAGATTCTTTTCAACGATCTTGGCTAGATCGTCAAGATCAATATTTCCAAGAGGAACGAGCCGAGCATCAAGCATTCCGTCAAGAGCTCTTTGATCGTCAAGATCAGTATCATCAAGAGCAAAGAGCCGATCAACAAGCCTTCCAACAAGCATGGTTCGATAGACAAGATGCATTCCAACAAGACCTATATGCACGCCAAGATCGATACCACCAAGAAGCTCAAATCAATCAAAGGGAAGTGTTGGATCTCGTTTTCCACTTTGAAGCCCATCAACTCCACGACGGCCACAGTTGGCCTCCACCCCCGCCTCCCCAATGAAGCAAAAGGTACCGCCGTATTTGTATTTGTTTCTTCCCTTCAACTTTATTTGGCTCCTTTGGTTTTGAATAAGTTTGGGGGAGGGGGGAGATGAATACAAATACGTTTATAAATATGTGTGAGTTTGTTGGTTTCCTTGTGTTGTTAAATTTGATTT
Source organism: Schizonepeta tenuifolia (assembly GCA_029490685.1). NCBI lineage: Eukaryota > Viridiplantae > Streptophyta > Magnoliopsida > Lamiales > Lamiaceae > Schizonepeta > Schizonepeta tenuifolia. The sequence goes on from CM055958.1 coordinate 9,171,428, forward strand.
GCTTTGAGTAGTATTTGTGTGCTTAGTTGTGTTAGAATTTGAAACTTTTGAAACTTTTGAAAAATTTGGTTGAAAAATTTGGAGTTTTAGTTGCTATGAATTGGGTTGTGCATTGCTCTAGTGACTTGGTAAAATGCCTATGACGATATTGTTATGATTTTGCAAAAACTTTGTTGAGATCGAGTGGCTTGTGATCGGCTTGCATGAATGATTGGTATGTTGGTTTTGTCTTCTTGATGAATGATTGAAACCCATGAAGTTTTGAGCCTTGAATTATTATGCATTATGTTTCTTCCTTGTGAGTTTGATCATGCATGCTTATTCATTTCTAGAACTTGCTTTGGTTCTTCGTCAAGAATGCGTGTTCATGCAAGAATTTTGGAAATGATCTTAGGCCATTCTTGTTAGCTATCTCTAAAAACCCAAACACTACCTTGTGCTTTGAATTATCCATTGTTAGCCCCTTTGAGCTTTTGTAGCCTTTTATTGTCAAACCGGAGAAAATGGGGTATTGGAGTGTAAGGGTATCCGGGATGGTTTGAAATGAAAAAAAAATGATGATCTAAAGTTGGGATGGGTAGTTTTAAAGGACTTGTGTTTTGAAAAGAAAAGAAATTTTTCCCATAAGATCAATGAAAGAGAAATTAATGAAAAAGAGAAAAGATAGTGGAAGTTAAGCAAAAATGTGCCCTATTGTGTATAGAATGCTTTCCACTTGAAAATTTAATAAAATGTGAAAGGAAAATGTGAGCATAAGGGAATGAAATTGAGTTTGAAGTCCAATGAATGAGTAGTGTGTGGAGAGGAAGGAAGATGGAGTGATTCCATGCGTGTTTTGAAGTAGATATAAGGTTGGTGAATGAATGTGTCAAGTCACTTAGCCAAATTTCCCCTCCTAAACCAATGTCCCTACATTACAACCAAAGAAAAGCCCTTTGTGATCCTTATTCTTGCATAATTTGTTTTGCAATGGAGATGTTAGACAATAAGCAAGCTTATGGTAAGTGGATTTGCATTGCATGATTTCGATGAGAGCTTGAACCTAAAATACTTGAGAGTAAGGGATACACTACTTTGAGGGTTTTATTTGTTGAGTTGTTGAGATTGGCATGCCATTAGTTTGTGTGAGTTGTGAATGAGATGCTCGGTGTTGGCATTGAAAGTGTTTATGTAATCTGAGGCATTTAGGATCCAAAGTTGCTACTCCATTCGATATTTATGTTCTTTATTTGAATATATTGTTCGAGACGAACAATGCTTAAGTTTGGGGGAGTGATAAACATCCATTTTGTAGCAACTAAACATGTTTTAATGTCGCTAATTTCATTGCTCTACCTTTAAACGTGATTGGTTTTTGTATTGTTTTCACTATTTTGGATTAGTTTCACGTTTTGGTGGAGTTAATGCATTTGTGTAGGGTGAGCTAGGGACTTGAAGTCGAGATGGAAAGGCCATAGAAGGGCGCAGGTGAAGAAACGAGAAGGAAAAATGAAAAATGGGACGTAAAGGCACGAACCAGAGAAAATCGGTGGTTGGAAGAAGAAAACCGACGGTTTGTAGCCAAACCACCGAAAAGCTGCCCGGACCGCCTATCAACCCTCCGAAACTCACTGGATTCGCTTCCAAAGAAGAAACCCGAAATCGGCGGTCCACTCGGCGGGTTGGGCCCAGACCGCCGATTTCCGATGCCAGACCACCGAAAAAATGCCCCTGAACCGCCGGTTTTCACTGTATCCGCTTAAAAGCGGATTTTCTCCCCCTTTTCGCGATTTTAACTTGGAGTAGCACTTTTTCCTCCCTATATATACTACTTGGCAGCCCCAAAACGTACAACCTTCCTCCCTTAGCATAGATTCCATTTCAAATAGTTTCCAATTAGGGTTCTAAACATATTTTACTTCATTGTAATAGTGATTAAGGTTGGATTTGAAGACTTTGTGAAGATTTCAACATTGGATTCCTAGTTTTTCATCTATGCTATCATTTCTCTTTTGCTTTATGTTGATTTACATTATGTCTAGCTAGATTTCTTGTTGGTTTTAGGGGTTTATGTGGATTTGATGATGGTTTGATCATATCTTGCTATTTCTCCTATCCTTCCTCTTCTTAGTTGTGGATTTGGTGCTTTCATTCATGTGGGAATTGTTGATCACCTTTCTTGCTTGTATTGTGGATTTGGTTCAGGGTTCTATCCATATTGCTTCAATAACCCGATTAAAGTGCGGATAAATTGCTTAGATAAGGAGGTGATCATGTGCCTAAAAAATACATTCATTTATACAAAATTTAGATACAGCTATCTAAAATGCATAAATTTAATTACAGAACAAAAAATTCAACAAAGATATAGTATATAAATAGGGAACATCAAAGATAGATAGACAATAACAGTGTACCAATAAAAAAAGGGATATTTTGTTACAGCGCAAATAGGGAAATATACAAAGGTACAGTACGAAAATTACTACAGCCCAGAATAGATTGTTATAGAATATTGCTTCGTCCCCAAAAAAGAAAGACAAATGGAGTAAGAAAGTCAAACAATAGACACGAAGTTATTTAGTAAGTGCTATTTTGGGGAAATAGAAACGTATGTTACTACACAAAACCAATAGGATTAACAAAAAAAAATTTGAAAAGTATAGAAACGAAGATCTAAAAAAGAAATATATACTCAGATACAAATATAGCAAATTGAAACAACAAAATATATACCATGAACAAATAAGTAAATAAGGGAAAACTAATTACGAATGAGGAGTGGAGTTCAAAAAAGAAGAAAAAAAAAGGAATAAGAACACGGCGATAAGTGTATACCGGAAAAAATTCAACGATAACTAAGATTTCAAGCAACGCGATAACTGTATACCGAAAAAATAACACCGAAGAAGAAGATTCACGACGGAATGTAAACCCTAAAAAAAACCCAAAGTATAAATAAGTGAGAAAAATCATTTAAGAGGTAAGAGACAAATAACAAATAGTGATGAAAAGATGAAGATAAAGAAACAGAGAAAAAATTTACCTGAATGATTAGTCTCAAAGTCGAAGATGTGAGTCGGAAGTGAAAGTTGATTGCAGAGAGAAAATTACAGCGATAAGAATGGAGAGAGAAAAAGAAGCGGAAGATGTTAAAGATGAAATGAAAAGGTGAGGGTAAGATAGGAATTACAAAATGTATTTGAGGGTATAAAAGAGAGAAAGTGCTAAAATTTAAAAGAATTACAATGTAATGCCCCGTAAATTCCTTACGATCTTAAAATTTTAAAGTTATTTAAATAAATGGCTTTGCACGCCTAAGTTTACGATTTTGAATTCTAAGACTAACGGTCGAATCCGTTTCTGAAAATAAATTACGGAAGTCAGCTAGACGACTACTGTATTTAGGGTTAGCGCGTACGAAAAGTTTTTAGTTCGTGAACTCAGAACGGAAAACCGTCTGATTTTTACATTCACGAAATCGCGATACGAACTCGCCCGAGAAAGTTCGTTTTTATGATTTTCCGGACGAAACTCGGACTGTGTCGTCCCGAATTTTTGTCAAAATAAATTTTGTAAATTTATTTTCCGATTAAGTTTTGTACGTTAGAAATTACGGTCAAATCGGTTCGTGACGATTTTGTGCCGAGCTTCGTTTTTCGTCGAACATTTTCCGTAACGTCGGATCGCGCCGGAAAAGCGCGTATTCTTTTCCCTCTCCCACACTTTGGCCGACATCCCCATCCCTTTATTGTTAGATTTTTGTGTTTTATATGTTATTTAAGAGGATATTTATGTTTTATATGATTTAATTAGAGGACACCTAAGGGTACACTATTCCTACTTTACACCTTGCATCTTATAACTTAGTTAACAAATTAAAACAACTCCTTCCCTCCCAACTCACCCAAAATCGGCAGCCTCCCCTCTCCATTCTCTCATTTCATTTCATCATCCTCCATTGAAGAATCCTTCAAGAACACCAAGAAGAAACACACAAGTCTTGATCCAACCATCCAAACCTCTTTCTCCTTTCATTAAATAGCAAGGTAATTATCTCCTCTATAATTCTATCCAACCATCTTTCTCTTCTTCTCATTTCTTCTTTTGGATCGAAAATTAAGGTATTGGAATGGATGAATTGATCTTGAATTAATGAAACTGGATGTGTTAGATAGGTTAATTAAGGTTTAGAATTGAGCAAAAATCAAGAACCCTAATACTACATTATTACCGAAAATTAGGGTTAATTTGTAGGATTTTGGATTTCTTCAATTGATGATAGATTCATGCTTAAGAGATGTTTAATTAGTGATTAGAACAAAGAGGAATCGAAAGCCCCATATTTTTGTGAAATTCAATTAGGGTTTGAGTAATGAAATTGGGGGTTTATGCATGATAGTATGTAATTGGATTGCAATTGATTAATAGTTGTTATAATAGGTTGATTAATGAATAAATGGTGTTAATTGGAGAATAAAATCACCCTCTTATCCATAGTATGAAAACCGAAATTATAGTAAGAATTAGGGGTTTTCATGTGTTGATGTTAGTTGATGAATTGTTGATGGAATATAGTTGCAATTGATGTTAATTGATTATAGAATTAAATTGAGAATTTTCTAAAAATATTTTATGTAATGTAAGAGACGAAGAACACGTTATAAGTTGAAATATAATGATGTTATGAAATAATTTTATGCATAGAAGTGATTCTCGTTAGATGTGGATTGATGTCGTAAAATTTGAACGGAATCCGACAACTTTGAAAAACGCGTAAGAGACGAACATTTAGTCGTAACTAATAACCGAGAAGTCGAATGGGAATTCTAATTTGATTTTATTTTCTATGATGGACTTGAGAACAACTTTGTAGTTGACGTCATAAGCTTTCGAGCTATTATAATATGAGCTATAGTTATAGTCGAGAACTAGAACGCGTTTTGAATAACTTGTTGGTTTAGTAATTGTTAATTGAAAGCCGACGTTTAGAACGTCGTGCTATTGGATGAGTTTTGAGAAGGAGTTCACCATGTACGGGAGTACGTGATGACTTTCTTGAGGGTCCGGTTTCTAAGGAAATCGAATACGAGAGCTTAGAACGAACCTAAGACGTTATACGTCAAACCTATCGAGCAACTAGGGTTTCCGCGGCAGTTTTGCAACCCTCGCCGGAAACTGTAATAACTTTTAGCTCATTTATCGGATTTGTGATCCGTATATTGGAGCGTAAACTAAACATTCCAAACTTTCAAATGGTACAGGGCTCATCCCCTGTTTCCAAATCCTCTGTTCTGGACAGCCTCCAGAGTTACTGGATTGCGCAGTGAAATTTCAGTTTCAATTCTTCTAAGTTGTTTAGTTCACAACTTAGTTTCTTTCGATCGTTTAAGCCATATTATCTAACGAATATCTTCCTACTGACCCTAGAGTCAAGTACAGGACCTTGAGTGATGAAAACCAGTCGAGATCTTATCTCTTATCCGTTCAAACAAATAAGTAGTAAGCGAGAAATTTCATAAGTCTTTTAATGAACTAAAACGTAATTGTCCTAAGTTGATTCTTTCCAACTTAGTTCCTTATGATCTTTTAAGTCGTAATAAGTTATCGACTATCCTCTCTACTGACCTAAGAGTCGAGTATGAGACATTTCGAGTTCTAAACGGGACTTGAACGAGTCTCGTTCCCGTTTAAGTAAAATGAAACTAGTAAGCGTGCAAATGCCTAAAGAATGAAACGACTAAAACTTATTTCGATTCTCTTTGATCGATTATCTCTTACGAGCCGTTTTTAAGTATTATTATTTTACGATGAAGGAGGAAGCCAACTGTGAAGAAAGGACGGAAGATCCGAAGTTTGGAAGCTTTTGCTTTTAGTTCTGTATATCGAGGTGGACTTTTATATACAAAATAAAACGAGCAATGCTCGGAAAATCTTTCTTTATCGCTTTGATATCTGTGTTTTCAAAGTGATATTATGGCATGAACTGTTTTATGTTTTATGTGAGTTCTCTTGTACCTATCTGAGTCAACATTCGTGTTTTCCAGATTTAGAGTTAATCTAACTAGGTTAACTAACGATCGACTCTGAGTTAGCTGCTAAGTGCTTTCCAGAGTTAGTGCACTTTGTAACCTGTGGAGTATGTGATATCCTGTTGAGGGGTACCAGACACGGTGAATGAGAATTGGTCAAGATTGAACATAGCATACCAGAAAATACTCGGCCGAGTAAATTGTGAAAATCAGTCAGAAAATGTTTAGTAGACACGGGCCTCTTTTAAATAAAACCCCGATGTGCCACAATTATGAAATGCCATATTTATCTATACTTATGATTATGATTTCGGCATCGTGCCCACTAAGTACGTTTGTACTTAGCCCTGCATTGTTTTCTAAATGTGCAGGTTGAAGCGACGGTGAGCGGCGACGGTTGATGTTGAGTTGAAAGATAGGATGCTTTAGTTAGAACTCTTCCGCTGCAGAACTCTCAGTCTTCTTTTGAAATGTATCTTTTGAACAATACACTGTAGTTTAAGTCTGTAATTATGAACTTAGCTTCTACCGTGTACTTTTGTCGAGTAATACGTAGTGATTAACTCTTTCTTTTATATTCAAGTCTTGTTCATGGTTTGTTTGATGTCTTTTATGTATGTTTAGTCAGTTAGCCCCCTTCTTCCCCGCTTCTTTAATCCAACCCCAGTCGCACCCCGACTTCTGCCGTCCCTCGGGATTTGGGGCTGTGACATACAAGGAGTGCTAGATTTTAAAAAAACTATAAGAAAAGTGTTATTTTGGGGGAATTTCTCAAAAAAAAAAAATATGTACGAGAAAGGTGTCAAATAGCATTAGTTTTTTCTTTTTGTTTATTACAGTTATAATTAATATATATTAATACTAAGTATTTATAGACTTTAGAACATGTCACAAATATTCATCCCTCAATTTTCACCTGCTATTAAAAGGTCAGGACTTAGAAGAAAACCTCCACATGGACGAAATCTAACAAATAATATAACTATTTATTCGATCAATTAATAAATTAATAAATTAATTTTTTGAATCAAATAATGAGAATATACACTCATTTCAAGTGTTTATAGACTTTTCAATATGTGAGTTTTATTGAAAAAATGATGTATGATGTAAGATTTATATATATATATATATAAATATATATATATATATATATAACATATATATATATATAGGGGTGAGTTCCGATGTAAAACTCTCTTAGAGTAAGAAATAAGAAGCATTTTCATCCCTTGATAAATAGAAATAGGCGGTTCAGATTAATTGTCCATACATGTACATGGATTGAATTCTTCCTACCACAAGGGTATATTAGTAAGAAAATACTTAACATCCGCCAATCGAAGCAATAAACCAACCAATGCACTGCCAAATCTGAAAAATAAAAATTATCTCATAGAACAAAAAATAAACAAATAAATCAATAAATGGAATGTTACGTGCGTGAATTTTGGATTAAATAAACAAATCAATTCAAATTCCCTAATTGTAAGAGAGAAACCGTCTATAAATTAAACAACAAAGTACAAAACTAACCCTCAACCGTACATTATAAGATACAATATAATAAAAATACCAAAAAAAATATTAACCATAGATCACAATAAATGGATGGATAAGATTACTTCTCATTTTTTACGGGAAGATGGTTTTGTATATGACCTCTCATATATATATATATATATATATATATATATATATGATTAATAAAATTAGAAATTGGAGAATTTAAGTAGTGTAACATTTTAAAAATGTATATATTTTACAAGAAAAGTATACTTCCACTTTTAAATTACAATAAAAGAGGTCATATTTTACATGATTAGACAAAAATACCCTTGGAACTTACTTTTAAGGTTTTATCTATATACAATTACCACTTTTCAAAATCATTTCCAATTTCAGTTTCTCTCTCTATTTATTTCTCTCTTCTCTGCAGATTTTTCTTCCAACCTCCACCACCTCGCTTTTCTTCTTCTCCGTCGACACCCCGATTCATAGCTTCTCCATCGTCACGCTCTTGTGCTTCTCCACTGCCTCGATTCTCAATCATTGTAATTTCTCATCTAAAATTTTTGGAAGTGGTATGATTTACAGGTGCCACGACATTGATTGAAGTCGTACACTCGTAGCAATGTCTGTTGTTCATATGAATGAGATATGATATTCGAAATATTGTACTTTTATTGCTACGATTTTATTAAACTCGTATTTGAAACTGACCAATTCATGTATGTTAGGTAGATATTTTGGGGAATATCGTTGCATATTTGGTACAATTTTTACAAATTCGTGCATATGTTTTTGCTTAAAATTGATACGATACCGATTTGTTTGTGTTTTTGAGATTTCATGTGTATACGATTTGTTTGTATTTTTGAAATTTTATGTATATACGATGTTACGATTTATGGATGCCACGACATTAATTGAAGTCGTACACTCGTAGCAATGTTTGTTGTTCATATGAATGAGGTATGATATTCGAAATATCGTACTTTTGTTGCTACAATTTTATTAAATTGGTACTTGAAACTGACCAATTCATGTATGTTAGGTAGATATGTTGGGGAATATCGTTGCATATTTGGTACGATTTTACAAATTCGTGCATATATTTTTGCTTAAAATTGATACGAAACCGATTTGTTTGTATTTTTGAGATTTCATATGTATACGATTTGTTTGTATTTCTGAAATTTTATGTGTATACGATGTTACGATTTACAAATGCCACGACATTGATTGAAGTCGTATACTTGTAGCAACGTTTGCTGTTCATATGAATGATGTATGATATTTAGAATATCGTACTTTTGTTGCTATGATATTATTAAACTCGTACTTGAGACTGACTAATTCATATATGTTTGGTAGATATTTTGGGGAATATTGCTGCATATTTGGTACGATTTGACAAATTCGTGCATGTTTTTGCTTAAAATTGATACGATATTACGATTTGTTTGTGTTTTTGGGATTTCATGTGTATACGATTTGTTTGTGTATTTGGGATTTCATGTGTATACAATGCTACAATATTAGATATATCGTACTTCTGTGGCTGCTATTTTATAAAACTCGTACTAAAGAGTGACTAATTCAAAGATATTTTGTAGCTACTTTGATGAATATTGTTACATATTTGGTACGATTTGATAAATTTGTACATGTGTTTTTGCTTAAAATTGATACGATATTACGATTTGTTTGTGTTTTTGAATTTCATGTGTTTATGATGTTATGATATATGGAATATTGTACTTATGTGGTTACGATTTTGTTGAACTCGTACTTGAGGCTGACTTATTCATGCATGTTTTGTAGCTATTTTGGGGAATGTCGCTACATATTTGGTACGATTAAATAAATTTGTGCATGAGTTTTTGCTTAAAATTGATAAGATATTATAATTTGTTTGTATTTTTGGGATTTTATGTGAGTACGATGTTACGATATTCAACATATCATACTTTTGTGGCTACGATTTTGTTAAACTCGTCGAGACTGATCAAATCATGCATGTTTTGTTTCTATTTTAGGGAATAACATTACATGCATATTTTGTAATATCCAATAAATTTGTGTGTGTGTTTTGCTTAAAATTAATACAATATTAACGATTTATTTATGTTTTTGGATTTCATGTGTGTACGATGTTACGATACTTGAGATTTTTTTGAGATTTGAGGATACCATGTGTGAAAATTAGTACTTCTGTAGATACGATATTGTTAACCTCGTACGTGAGGGTGTACAATTGATACCACGAATTACGAATTATCTGTGAATGCATGTATGTAGTCAGGGTGATTGCTTGTATGTATGTTGTTACGATATTCCCAATATTATAATTGGTCTGTTACGATGTTATTAATCTCGTATGTGAGGGTGACCAATTTATAGCACGAAAATAGGAATTGTTTGTAGTTTTGTGAATGTATGTGTGTATGTTGTTACGATATTCCCAATATCGTATTTGGTCCGTTACGATGTTGTTTATCTCGTACGTGAGCGTGAAAACTTAATGCCACGACAATATGAATTGTTTGTATTTTTGTGATTGCATGTGTGTATGTTGTTACGATATACCTAAAATCGTACTTGGTTTGTTACGATTTTGCTTAACTCGTCATGAATACAAATTTGACACCTTTGTATCTAATTATTTTTAAGGTTGCGTGAATACTCGTCCGACCAGCATTGACTAAACCACCCCACCACAGAGTCCAATGCTATGGCTACGGGGGTATAATTGGAGAGATTCGCAAAGTGCTCGAGTTTTTCGTGCACGAAGCAAAGGTTGTAGTGAAGGAATCAATTCTAGGAGCTTTCATGCGCCTGGAGGACTTCAATATTCGTTCAGGCCTCCAAAGTTATTACGCTTCTCCAAAGTTGAAAATCTCATTCAAGGTTTTTCAAATGATATAGTATAATTTATGTTTTGCTTATTACTAGGTCTACGATGTTACAACATTCATAGTATTGTATACGTCTATACGACATTATTAAACTTGTACATGAGACTGAACAATAAATCAAGCTAGTCTATCCGCATATGCACGAGATGTTTGAAAATCGTACAATCATGTCACATACTTCTTTGCACTATGTTACGGTTTCAATAAATCGTATCATATAATGAACAACAAAATAACAAAAAATAAGCTATTAACATGAAAATTTACATGAAACGAGTCACCTGCATCGTCATATGTCAGACTAAGTACCTGATTCCTCCTCGACACACTAAAAAAATTACGCTATTAAACATGAAAAGTTATTATCTATTTGCATGTGCGTACGATGATACGATATTATCCATATTGTACATCTATTGCTACGAGTTGATTAAAGTTGTAAATGCGACTCATATCGGGAACGACCCACGACATATGATTGCAAATACGATATTATCTATATTGTATATATGATTGATACGACTTTGCATCAAATCGTAGCAACTTTGCTACATTTTTTGTACGATATCATGTTATCTCGTATCGAGAGCAGTGATAATTATAACCACATTTCTACAAGTTTAATATCATTTGTTTGTGATTGCAGGTATAATTAAGATTTGTTTGAGATTTGAGCATAGCATGTGTGAAAATCATACTTCTGTAGATACGATGTTGTTAATCTCGTACGTGAGGGTGACCAATTGATACCACTGCAATGTGACTTGTTTCTATTTTTGTGAATGCATGTGCGTAAGTTGTTACAACATTTGTAATATCGTACTTATTTTTATTCGATTTTATTAATCTCGTATGTGAGGCTAACCAATTATGCTACGACAGTACTAATTATTTTAATTTATGTGTAAAGCATGATACGCAACCTTGCAAAAAGTTGATCGCTAAATTTACTAGCAATAAAACCGCAACTATTCGGTGCTATTGTAGCAATATAGCAAGTCGAGTATCGTATCCACGAGGACTATAATCCGAAAATATAGTGAAAATAAAGTTTAGACACTTTCCTACTATTCAAGCTTTCGGGGGTTCATGATTGGGGATTTTGATTTACTAAAAAGGAAATTAGCAAATAAAGGAAATTTAACAAAGCTACAAAGAAAATTGAGAAAAATTAACGATAATAGAAAGGTCGATTCTATGGAGATGATTCAACTCAACAACGATGACGGATATTTTCTAATAACCTATTAACCACTTTAATCCAAATCATGCGGAACAAATCACAAAGGCAATGCACTCTCTCTCTCGATAAGAAATGCAAAAGTAGATTAACAATATGTCTCTCTCCGACTAAGACTCGAAACACATTACAAACTCCCAAAGGCACATGAAGATTTAAGGTTCCTACGCTAGCATATATCACGGCTAAGTCTCAAATGCAAGCATATTGGTAATTCTTGAGGTCCATGCTTATAAAAACCGGCTAGGAATTTCTACAAACACTTGGTGTGCAAGAAAAGTGGCCAACTCTCCAAACACAAATAAAGGCACCAAGAAACCAAGCAAGAAATGGAAGGAACAATAGAATTAAGAGAATAAATCCATCAACATAAATGAGTCTCACAAATCCATAGAATCAACAAAAGAAATTTAGCTAGACATAATTAGAGAAATGACAAGAGAAATGATAAATAAAACCATAGAAATTTGATACAAAGTTACCCAAATGGAGAAATCTTCAATCAATTCTTCAATGACATGGAAATCCAACTTCAATCTTGATTACAATGTTAAAAACCTAACAAAAATCCTAAAAATACAATTTGGGAATGAAAACCTAGGGTAGGAGATGAATTTTTTTTCGAGTTTGGGGCTGCCAAGGAGTATTTATAGGGAATAGAAAGTGTTAATACAAGTTAAAATCGCAAAAAGGGGAGAAAAACGCGAGAATGGAGCAAAACAGGAAAAATCGGCGGTCCAACCCTGTTTTTCGGCGGTCTGGACCAATTTTCGGCGGTCTGGGATGGACCGCCGATAATGGATTTCCTCTTGGATTTGAATTACAGTGATTTTCGGCGGTCTAATCGGCGGTTTGGACCGATTTTTCGGCGGTCTGGGCTGGACCGCCGGTTTTCTTCGCTGCGCGCGACGTTTTCTGATTTTGTCTCGTTCTCCCTCGTTCGAACTCCGAATTGACCTCCGTTTCTTCCAATGGCTTCGTATCGAACTCCTCTTTGACATTCTAAGATCCTTATGCTCCAATTCGGTCTTAATTTTTCTGCATTTTGGTTAAAACTTGCAAACAAGTGTAAAATCTCATAGAACAAGCAAAATTAAACCAAATGCTTATTTATAACATGATTTAAAACAAAATGTGCATTCAAAATGACTTAAAAACCATAAAAAATGAGTGTTTATCAGCAAGGGAAAAACTAAAACATACAAATCAAAGCTAAGGATCCAAGGATTTTAATTACCAACTTGGCAAGGGAAAAACTAAAACATACAAATCAAAGTTAAGGATCCAAACTCATCTACTGAAAACTAGACAAATATCTCTTGAGTTTTGGATCCTTAGAACAACAAATACAAATCCAGAAACGACAAACTTTTACTATATGTTCGATGCTCTGAATTGATCTTGAAACCTCCTATAATTCCTCTCAATCCATATATGATAAATCACAACAGTCAAAAAGGTTGATTTCTCTCTATATATATGTATAATCAAAATATTACAAACCAAGGGAAAAGTAGAGTAAATAATAAAAAAAAAAACACATTGGAAACAATCATCTTGTACCACATATTTATATTAATTTATAAAAGACAATAAATTAAATATAGAAGATATTATATAATAAATTATGATATTCACATTTCTCCCATAGGATTTATGCTTCTCAATTAGGGTATGTTTTCATTTTCAAAACCTATATTACCATTTTTTGTACGTATGGTTGACCACAATGTGTTCGAATATCATTACTCTATATAATAGTAGTATTACATATAAATAGTCCTTAAATGGTGAAGATAATATAAATATAAGAGAGGAGACATGATATAGCCTATAGCACCCATAAAAATACAAATTTTGCCATGGAACTTAATTTAGTCAAATTCTACCCAATCTTTGCATATTAGGATGAAAATACCCTTTAGAGCTTTAGTAATAAGTGAAACTAAATATTACTCCCAACAACAATTTCCACTCCTCATTTTGAATCACTGCTTTCTGTCTCTACCCCATTTTCTCTCCACAAACCCTAAAAATCAAACCCTTAAAATCAAATACCTCCGCCACCCCATCTCTGCCACCCCATCTCCGCCATCTCCGCCATTCCTCCTTCCATCTCCTCCCATCTCCGCCATTCCTCCTTCCACCACCACCGCCCATCTCCGCCACCCCATCCCCGACGCTCTTCCCATCTCCGCCACCCCATCCCCGACGCTCCTCCCATCTCCTCCATACATCCCCGCCGCTTCTTCCATCTCCGCCACCCACCGCGCCAGCCATCTCCACCGCGCCACCATCTCCACTTCAACTCACATCTCCCCATCCCATGGCAGATGTCGAAAACTCCGCGAGGGAAGAACTGGCCTCTGACGGCGAAGCCCAAACTGACGACAACGGGCAGAAACAGGGCGAAGCCAGCTCTGTTTTGGCGACGGGAAACAACCCATCCCCACCGCCGTCCGGCGACGGAGAAGCCAGATCTGGCAACACTCAAACATTACCAAGAGTTCCTTTCGAAAAAACAGTGGTAAAATTCCATTTGTGTATAATCGTACCTGCAAATTTTTTAGTTTTTGGTTTTGAGATTTCAAATTTATGATATTCGTGGGCTGGGTACGAATTGTTGGTGGAAATAATAATATTTCGGATTTCTTAACTATATACAGAATGTTTGGCTTTGGTAATCAGTTACGAAGTGAACAATTCTTAACAGAATGCCATGTTGATAGATATAGAATTTGTTTGAATTTGGTAAGTAGTTAAGAAATGCTTGACTCGTAATTCGTAACTGGTTTAACTTGTTGTTAATGCTTTTTATCTGGTTCTCAGTTAAGAATTGAATAAAGAGTAACAGGGTTACCTGTTAATCGGTATAGAATTTGTTTGAATTTGGTAAGTAGTTAAGAAATGCTTGACTCGTAATTCGTAACTGGTTTAACTTGTTGTTAATGCTTTTTATCTGGTTCTCAGTTAAGAATTGAATAAAGAGTAACAGGGTTACCTGTTAATCGGTATAGAATTTGTTTGAATTTGGTAAGCAGTTAAGAAATGCTTGATTCGTAATTGGTTTAACTTGTTGTTAATGCTTTTTATCTGGTTCTCAATTAAGAATTGAATAAAGAGTAACAAGGTTACATGTTAATCAGTATAGAATTTGTTTGAATTTGGTAAGTAGTTAAGAAATCTTTGATTCGTAACTGGTTTAACATATTGTTAATGTTTTTTATCTGGTTCTCAGTTAAGAATTGAATAAAGAGTAACAGGGTTACATGTTAATCGTTATAGAATTTGTTTGAATTTGGTAAGTAGTTAGGAAATGTTTGATTCGTAACTGGATTAACTTATTGTCTACTGCTATATATTATGTAACTCCATAATGATTTGTTTCATTGCTGGTTTTATTGTAGGTCATATGGACGTACAAGAGAAAGAAATTAGCAAAAGAGAAACACAAAATTATGCTTACAGGGTACGAGACTACGGTTGGGGATATCCGTGCTTGCCTCAAATCATTTGGCAAAACCTGTGTAAACAAGTTCAGGAAATCAGTTTTTGGAAACTTCATGAAACTCTCGGAAACAGTGACACGGTCCGGCACGGTGCTGCACTACATGATTTCGCGCCAGGTGACGGGTTTGCCAGATTTAGACCCAACAGCTCTTTGGTTCAAGGTCCAAGGAAGAGTTTTAAGATTCTCAAGGGTGGAGTTCGCGTTGGTGAGTGGACTTAGGTTTGGGCCAGCCAATTTCAATCCCTACACAAGGCATGCAATCCCTCCAAACTCAGTGTACACAAGGCTGCTCGGCAACAAGCCTATACACCCCTCGACCTTGCGTAAGAAATTCATCAACAAGAAATTTGTTCTTAACAAAGTGGAGGTGAAGGGTACGGAGGAGGATTATCTTAAGTTGGCGAAGCTGTTGATGACCAATCTTTATGTGCTTGGCTTTGACGCAAACAAGGCTAAGATTCCTACATGGATGTGGGTGCTGTTGGAAGACGACGATGCTTGGGATCATTTTCCGTGGGGGAGCATGGCATTTCAAATACTAACTGATGTCATCAACAATGTCAAGAAAAACATCAGTGGACCATACCATCTCAAAGGGAACACAATTGTCTTTTTGGTAATTTTCTAGTTACTCTTTGTACGAATTAACACAATGCATAACGAGGTTACCATATATATATTGCGGTAGCGGTAACCAGTAAGAATTGAGTTAATTCTTAACTTTATTTCATATACAATCATTTCAAATCTTTTATGTAATTGTACAGGCTTGGATTCATGAAGTAATGCCAACTGTGGGGATGGAAATTGGTGGTCGTTCAGAGCACATGAAGAGGCCCCGTTTTTTCAGGTATCGCTATACCTCGTCAAGCACAATCCCTAAGTACGACTCATCGGTAAGTAATAAAATTTAAATCTCCTTACAAATTTGTTCTCATGTACGAAATTGATTAATTCTATACTTGATTCGGGAACCCAGTTACGAAATTCCTAATTCTATACCTGAATTAGTAACACAGTTACTAAATTATGAATTTGATATGGTGTGCCTAGTGATGATGTACGTAATGTTGTTAATTCTATACTCGAATTAGTAACCCAGTTACGAAAATTTAAATTTGATTGAGCTTTGTGACTTGTTCTCGTGTACGAAATAGAGTAATTCTATACTTGAATTCGTAACCCAGTTACTAGATTATAATTTTGATTAGTAACCCAGTTACGAATTGTTCAATTCTTTATCTATTTTTCGAGTAACACGTTAAGAAATTATCAATTCTTACAATGGTTAACTCGTATGCTTGCAGGAGCTATTGGCTGTGCTTGAGCCAGACGAGACTGAAATGAACACGGACTACTGGAAGTCTCTGGATGAAGACCCTGAAAAGATGCCTTTCGCTTTCAAGTATGAAGCACATGACAATAAAAAAAAGAGAAAGCGTGATGAAGATGATGATGAAGATGTGCCTGATGATACCAATGCTCCAGTGCATGTTGCTGCCAATGCTCCAGTGCACTCTCTCGATGGTCCAAATAGGGCAGCACTAATCAAGAAGATCGGGGAATACGCCGGTGAAGTAGCTGCAAAGAGAGCAAAAATTGAGATGGAGATGCTACTCCAAAATCATTGCGACAACCTCGTCATAAAAGTGGGGGAGTACGTCTACAAAAAGCTCATGGAAGCATCTGACAATTATGGCGGAGGGATCTGTCAGAGCCATTTTTCGCAACAATGGCATCTCCAACCACTGACTTGGCAGCAAGAGACTCATGAATGGCACCTGCAACCACACACATGGCAGCGGTAGACTCACCACCACCATCCTCCGCCACCGAGGCAATTGCCCAGTCAGCCCTAGCACCCTCCGCCACCGAGGCAAATGCTCAGTCAGCACTAGCACCCTCCGCCACCGAGGCAAATGCTCAGTCAGCACTAGCACCCTCCGCCACAGAGTCAATTGCTCAGTCAGCGCAGACACCATCTGCCACCGAGACAGCTGCTCAGTCACCGCCAGCTGCAGCGTCCGCCACCGAGGCAGTTGATCAGTCACCTCCACCACCACAAGACAAGGAAGCATCAGACGGTGAAGCACAAAGAGCAATGCTTGAGAAGCAACAGGTAAAAAATCATTGAATTTGGAGACCTAGACAATTATCTTTTTTCCTTAGTTATGTTATGACAATTATCTGCTTTTGTTGTATTATGGTTTGAGAAACTGAATTTGAAACAATATTATGTATTATGGTTTGACAAATGATTTCATATGTAAAGATACAGTGCTGTTAAAACAGATAGTACGAATGGTACGAAATCTTGAATTCGTAACCACCGTAACTATAATCAGGGTTACGAATTACAAATTAGTACCATTCGTACACATTATACTACAAAACGACAGTCGTAACTTAGTTACCGTTGTAAGAAATCATTTAATTCGTATCGTTCGTAACACTAAAACAAGTACCAGTTACGAAAATGATAAATCGTATCCGTCGTTCAAATGTAGCAGGCACCTGAAAAGGAAGACACACTTGATGAACCTTCAGACATGCAGATTAACCTAATCTTTGACAACCTGATGGCGTTAGAGGAAGTCACACCGCAACCAATACTTATCCCAAAAAAAGAAGGTGAAATGACTTCATTACCACCATCAATCTCTGCCCCAAAAATTCCAAAAGTGGTCTTGAATGTGAGACCAGTAAGAAAGAGATATCCAGCACCGGCTCTTAGGAGTCCATTCCTTCCCGACGACATTCGACCGGGCAGAAATACATTCAACCATTACTTGAGTTTCGAAAATGGAGTGTAAGTTCAGTTCATCATTTTTAATTATTTAATAGATAAATTGTGAAATACTTAATAAATATACAAAAATAATAGGTGGAACGTTGGATTACCATGGGGTGTCAACAAGGAATTTTTCCAATAAATCATGAAAGAAGATCAGCTACACGTTGAACACATCGAAGCCTACCTTGCTGTACTATCATCGGACCCAACATTTGCGGGTTTGAAAGAAGTCCACTCAAATATTGTACTGACATCACCTTACTTCATGGTAATAAGGTTACGAAGTTTCAAAAATCGTATCTTCTTTACAATATCTCAGTCACGAAATGTTTTATTTCGTAACATTTTACCATGCATATGACACTAATTACGTGGTACTCTAGTTAAGAAATTTCAAAATCGTAACTCATTTACACTTTTATATTATGGTAAAACCGGTTACGAAATGAGTAGTTCGTAACATGTTTACAATGCATATATAGGACACAGTAACGAACGTGTTCGATGCAATGCATGGATCGACAAAAATCTTCAATCAGCTCTATGACCATACTATGTTTGATCCAACCGTTGAAGAAAGGATTCCTCCCGAAGAGATGGAAAGACTATGCCTCTTTGCCGATGTTGTACTGCCAAATTGGGGCAAGAACATGAAGCCATGGATCGAGTGCGACAAGGTACCAACACTATTTCTCAACTGTCTTACGTTGATAGCATGTGTTACGACAGTACGAAATGATAAATTCGTAACTATTAACTGGTACCCCTATAAGAAATTATTAAAATAGTAACTCGTTTACCATGATCTATTGTCAATTTTAATTATCTTTGACATCGTTGCTATAGGTCGTCACTGTCTGCTACTACAAAGATCACTGGGGAACAATCCTTTTGGATTTGAAAAAGCAAAAAATCTGGCTTTTCGACTCATTTGCATACAAATTCGAAGAACACCACTTAGACAATCGGAGAGATGTGTTCCTTCCCTTGGCCCGGACAATACCTCAAATAATGAAGGAAATTGGATATTTCAAGCACAATCGGATCAAACACCCAGAATATGTGCAGTGGGAGTTATGTTTTCCGCCACCAAAAGCGAGATACATGTTCAAGCAAGAGGATGATATTAGTTGTGGTCTCTACGCATTGAGGCAAGTAGAGCAAATCATATCAAAGAGCACACCGCTGGGAAAAATGAAGAAACGGGAGGAGCTTGTTCAGTACTGACATCACATTGCTAGAACAATATATGCTCATAGCACGGTGGAGCCCCTTACGCCAATACCTATGGTATTGGGTCCCAAGCAATGAAGGCGCGTTCAATGATTTGAACCAATGTACATTTTGTCATCATTTTGTCATCATTTTGCCATCATTTTGCAACAAATATGCTAACATAAAAACTACTGTTAGTTATGATGTAACTTGTGGATTACATATTTACAATTGCAAAATGTATGCAACTGTTTCAGGTTACGATTGTAAAAAATTCTTAATTTCGTTACCGATCATTTGTACGAAAATTCTAATTTCGTAACTGTTGTATCAATTTTTTGTGCTGTGAATAGGTAAGAAATTATCAATTCGTAATTGGTACGAATTGTAAAATTTATAAATTCGCAATTCGTAACTGTACTGATCCTGTAAAGTAATTTAACTTCGTAACCGGGATTACAATTTAACTTCATATTGTGTTATCATTTTGCAACAATATACTAACATAAAAATTACTTTTAGTTCAATTTTAATTTCGTAACGAAAATTCTTATTTCGTAACTGTTGTATCAATTTTTTGTGCTGTGGATACATAATAAATTATCAATTCATAATTGGTAAGAATTGTAAAATTTATAAATTCGTAATTCGTAACTGTAATGCTCCGGTAAAATAATTTAACTTCGTAACCGGTAAAACAATTTAACTTCATATTGTGTCATCATTTTGCCATCATTTTGCAACAATATACTAAAATAAAATTACCAATTCGTAACTGTTATATCAATTTTTGTGTTATCACTTGGTAAGAAATTACCAATTCGTAACGGTTGTATCAATTTTTTGTGAAATTATCAATTCGTAATTAGTAAGAATTGTAACATTTATAAATTCGTAATTCGTAACTGTACTGATCCTGTAAAGTAATTTAACTTCGTAACCGGGATTACAATTTAACTTCATATTGTGTTATCATTTTGCCATCATTTTGCAACAATATACTAACATAAAATTACCAATTCGTAACTGTTATATCAGTTTTTGTGTTGTCACTTGGTAAGAAATTACCAATTCGTAACTGTTATATCGATTTTTGTATTGTCACTTGGTAAGAAATTATCAATTCGTAATAGGTAAAAATTATAAAATTCATACTATATGTTCCGAATTGAAAATCAAATAACACGTAGTCTTGATTCAAAAAGAAAAATAACACAAATACCACAATTCCTACATGTCATGTCCATATTAAATTAATTAAACATTATCAAGCAAACCTATGGGGGTCATCGCATGTTTTGCGAGTGTGCCCAACAACACCGCAAATACCACATTTCTTTGCCTTGCGAGGTTTACTAACACTTGGTTGACTGCTACAACCTTCTCCACCCGGAAAGGGTTCTACCACTGCAGTGCATGTACTCTGGTAATGACCTTTTTGATGGCATCGAGAACACACACGAGCATGTGTTTTGTGGTATCCGGACTGAATCCTCTTTGAACGTGATCGTCCTGCTTGTCTAGGATTGGGAGGGATGCCAACAACCCTTAGAGCAACGTCAGGGGGCGTAACCCAATCATCCTGGTCTGGGATTGGCATGACCTCCGCGGCATATGTTTCACGCCAAGTCATAGTCGAGTAATAAGCATGCACAAATGCCGCTGGGGATTGACTGACAAAACTACAAAACAAAACACAAATAAAGATAGTTACGAAATTATTATTTTATTCTGCATTTTTAGTAACCCTGTTACAAAATTACTATATGTGTAACCGGGATACATTAGTCAAGGTAAATAAAATTTGTATTTCGAGAACAGAAAATTGACTTCACCTAATAGCAGCTGTAGCGTGAGAACAAGGTATAAGATCAAGATCAAACACGTGACAAGTGCACTCCCTCGATGCAATATCCACAATATGACTTTTGGAGGACGAGATGACTTGAATTTTTTATCAGTTACGGGCTCAACCTTCATGTACCGGCCTGCCTCAATAGTTGTCTCTAGTCTTCTTGTTGCATACACTGATAGCTCTTGAATTCTGGAATCAGCTACTTTGCGACGCTTAAAAAACCAATCCTGACATAAGTTACAAGCATACTCTAGCAAAGCACAAACCGGTAATGTTCTAGCCCATTTGATTCGAGCATTCAAAATTTCAACAGCATTGGAAGTTCCAAAAGCATATTGCCGCACATGGCATTTACAAACAGCCCATCAACTAGGGTCAAGGTTAAGAATCCTAGCATGTGCCTGAGGAGCAGTCAATTCCAGATTTTTGATGTGGTGTTCAAAATTCTCGCTACGGTATGCACTTGCAACAAATTGGAAAATATCTGTAACAGCAACACCATAGCCCCACTTTTTCATGTTGCTTTGAATATGAAATGAACAAAGCGCATGAGGAGTCCCCGGATAAACCAAATCCACAGCATTTTTTATGCTCAAGTGTTGATCAGAAACAATCAAACAATTATCTGGACATCCAAACATCCGCCGAACTTGCTGGAAGAACCAAATCCATGATGAATCGTTTTCAACGTCCCCAATCCCAAAAGCTAAAGGAACTATCTGCTCATTCGCATCCTTTGTTGATGCGATAAACATAATACCTTTGTACTTTCCTTTCAAATGGGTGCCATCAACCACAATAACAGGACGACAAGCACAAAATGCTCGTATGCATGCAGCAAGAGTAAAGAAGCAAAATTGGAACGAACCATCATCACATGTCTGTAATTCAACAATAGATCCGGGATTCATATGCTCCAACATGTAGAGGTACTTGGGCAACAACTAAAAAAAAATGGGTACCCATGTTAAGACAGTTACGAATAGTTAGGGAACTAATGAAAATCAAAGGAAACATATAAATTAAACGGTTACGAAATTGTCATTTCGTAATTGCATAACCAATATAATACAGTTACGAAATATTGATTTCGTACTATATTACCACGTCAAATAGGGGTACCCAGCTACAAAATTATCAATTCGTAACCGTAAAAAATACAAAAAATTTCTAAAATCGATCATTATAAAACAAGTACGAATATACTAATACAAATAAAAGAAAGAAGTAGCACAAACTGTAAAGAAATCATCATTTCGTAATTGGATAACCAACATAATACAATTATGAAACGATTATTTCATTCTGCATTTTAAGATACACAGTTACGAAAATGTGCATTTCGTAACTGTAACTAATATAAATTATTAATATTCGTAACCAGGGGAACCAGAATTTGAACAAATAAGAAAATAGTAACAGGGATAACCTGGAAAGACTTGTCTGGATCACCATATGACTTGTTCAATGCATAATTCTTCCCAGCTAAAGCAGTTCGGTATTTCACATTAACACCAAATTCTCGTAGTGCCTTCCCTTGTATATCACGAAGCCTAAGAAGATAACCATCTTCAGCCAAATTGTCAACAAATTGTGATGCTATCACTCTAGCAGAGACCGTCGGCTGAGCATGAAATCTCAAATCCATCTCACAAGTATGAGGACTCCACTCGTTGATTCTCCATGCAGTACCTATTGATCCGGCTCGAATGACGAAATCACATCTCTCGGCACTGATTTTGCATACAAGATGATATCTAGACGAACATGAACGCACCGTCGAAAAACTGACATGATTTTTCAAGTGGTATAAACCAACGGCTTCACTCATACACTCCTTATCACGGAATATGGCACCAATAGCGAGTTCATTCATAACAGGTTCACACGATATAACTACATCTTCACATGGAAGAAATCCTTTACGCGATGGACTAGGAATCAACCATAGACGACTTTCTTTGCCACATTCTTCATTAGTTCCTTCATTTCTTTCATTAGAATTATCTAATGGGGCAACATAATGGAGATCTATACCAGAATCATCACGATCATCATCACAATAATCACCACTATTATCAATTATGTCAACTGCATCATCAGAATAACTATCATTCATATCATCACAATCAAAACCAACTTGTGGATCATCGAAACCAAATTCTGGATCATTCTCATCATGATTATGATTCATATTTGGCACATTCCGAACAATATGATGATTTATCCTACGCCGACATTTGTTCATTCTTCGACAAATAGTAACAAATACAGTAGGCACATCCAATAAATCCATCAAACTGGACAACTCAAAATCATCGGTGACCTTCATTCTCATAGTCTCACTAATAGGAGACTGAACTAATGCATCAAAATCAAATATATACATCCTCTGATCCTTCTTTAAGCGCACCTCCACTTTTCTCAATAACTGTTCAAATGTCATCCCAGTAGGTGGTACAGGAATATACTATTTTCTCCCTCCTTCATATGTATTATCATTCCATTCTCCTCCATGGCAAACAATTAAACAGGTTGGACCCTTCTGCATGAAATATATAAGCTTCATCAGGTGTGTAACTACTCAAAAATAAAGCAAGAAACAAACACAAAATGCACACGAATATGGTAACAAGTTACGAAATGGTTACTTCGTACAGTGGTACAGTGGTACCGTAGTATATAAGTTACGAATTAATTAATTTTTACTGTGTTACTACATCATAATGTAGTTATGAAATTATTAATTCTTACTGTGATACTACATCATTCTAAATATAAGTTACGAAATGATTAATTCTTACTGATACTACATCATAACATAAGTTACGAAAAGATAATTGAAGGTAAGTTCGTAACCACTAATATCAATTACTGTGTTACTACATCAAACTTAGTTACGAAAGGATTAATTCCTACTGTGATACTACATCATTCTGAATATAAGTTACGAAATGATTAATTCTTACTGTGATACTACAACATTCTGAATATAAGGTACGAAATGATTAATTCGTACTGTGATACTACATCATAACATAAATTACGAAAAGATAATTGAAGGTAAGTTCGTAACCACTAATATCAATTACGAAATGTAACAAGTTACGAAATGTTTATTTCGTACAGTGGTACCGTATCAACACATCATAACTACTGTAATTTCGTAACTACTGTAATTTCGTAACCACCTGCATGAAATAATTAAAGAGTAACTACTGTAGTTTCGTAACCACATGCATGAAATAATTAAAGAGTAACTACTGTAATTTCGTAACTACTGTAATTTCGTAACCATTACTATATCCACAACAAAACGAATCATTACGTAAATAGATCTGAAAGTATGGAAAAAACTTCAAAAAATATCTCATTACCTCCATTTAGAACAAACACAAGCAACAAACCAGGGAAAAAAAAACGAATGTAAGTAGAAGAAATAAAGAGAAAAGGAAGAGAAGGAAAAAAAAAGAAAACTTTCGTGAAGAACTAGAAGAAAGAGAGAGAAAGGATAAGAAAGAGAAAGAGAGAGAAAGGAAAAGAAAGAGAAAAAGAAGAGAAGAAAGAGAGAAAGAGAGAAAAAAAGAAAGAGAAGAAAGAGAAAAGAGAAAAGGAAGAGAAGGAATAGTGCGTATGGAATAGTTGGGTGAGGTGAGGGAGTAGAAGAGAAGAAAGAGAAAAGAGAAGAAAGAGAAAAAGAAGAAAAGAAAGAGAGAGAAAGAAAGTAAGTGGGTTAGTAAGGGTAAAAGGGTCCAAAAATACAAAAAGTGGGTAAATTTTGTACAAATTAAATCCCTTGACAAAATTTGTACTCTTTAGATGCAATGTGGGTATATGAGTGAATTTCCTCTAAATATAATAGACGAATCAAAAAATAAGACATGCGGAAAAAGGAACTGATTATGTTTAGTCAAAATTAAAACATCAATATTCATTTAGTTTAACGAAAGTAAATTAGCAATTAATTGATATAGAATATATAATACAATATCATATATTTGATATTGTTAAGATTTTGTTTTCATATCATATATAATATAGAATATAATATGTAAAATATTAATTTTAAATTCAAATTTTTTTGAAAATTTAGATAAATCAGAATGGAGGAATTTTGTTTATATATTTTATTTTTGTTTATATAATATATTGATATTAATATGTTACTATAGTACCAATCAAATATGAAGTTTGAACGGTTCCGCTCACACCGTGGACACCATTAATGTATTCACCGCTCATATGGCAAGATCACATGAATTGTGGAGTTAGTCATATAAATAAATATATTTTATATTACCTATTAAATAGCATAAAAAGATATGAAAATAAATCTCATTCGATAAAATATATTATATAAACGAAAATAAATATATGAATTGGACACCAACTACTAATTAAATAAACTTCACCACCAATGTTTCCGCAGAAGTTTCGTTAATAGTTGAAGATGATGCATGATGCATCTGTTGATTGCTTCAGGTTAAGGAGAAGGAGTAATTGTTAGCAAAGAGAAAAAATGGCAGATTGTTGTGTTCTTGATCGGCGATTTTTTTAGAGGTTGATCGGCGATTTTGATTAGCAAATTAGATTATTATTATTATTATTATTATTATTATTATTATTATTATGCTATTTAATAGGTAATTTAAAATATACTTGTTTATATGGTTGACTCCTCAATTCATGTGACATTGCACATCAACGGTGAGTAGGGGAGCGAAACCGGAAGTTTGATAATTGGTGGAACTTAAGTGTGTTAAATTAATGTCGTCTCTTTCAAAATAAAAAGAAAAATAAAATTAATCTCATCTATGCATATGGGACGTTGGAAGGTAGAAATGGAATTGGCTTGGGTAAGCACACGTTAAGTATTTCTCAAACTCTAATCCATTAATTTTTTTTCATCATATACCCATTCCAAATATGATTAAAAAATAATTTTAAAATACATACACAAATTTATTGGGCAATACCCATTAATTACCCACTAAAACTTAAATACCAAATGTTGGAAAATTTAAGTAAAGTTTTGATTGATTCCAAAACCAACTGACTCCAACCGAGTAGATGTTGCCAGATCCCAATGTTAGTATTTAGGCTCGCTGTTTGAGCAATGTTGAGATTTTATCTTTACAGGTCTCCAGCTGAAGACGGCAACATGGCTTTACTCGGATGGAACATCAGATGTAAGAAATACAACTGAGCGTTCAAGATACAGAACATCAGATGTAAGAAAGACAACTGAGCGTTCAAGATATAAAACTTCAGATGCAAACTCGGATGTGGATCATCAGCTGTAAGAAAGACAACTGAGCATCCAAGCCAACTGTTCAGATGGAACATCAGTTGCAAGAATAAATTCGGTAGATCGACAACATGAAGTTCAAGGCAGCTGAGGGTTCAAATGTTCCTATTCAGACAGAAGGTCAGATGAAGATATCGATCAGATGGAACATCACCTGAAGACCACTCAGATGAAGACCAAACTTCTCAACCGACTAATCAATGTTGAAAGAATAAGGTTGAAATTTGAATTTCAAATAGGAAGTCACGTGAAGGTTTGACGTTCTGTCATTACCTCATTTGGCCCAACACAAGGTTGTCTCAGAAGGAAAGCAGAAGTTTACAGTTGCCAAATCGGGAAAATCTGCAGAGATAAGAGACAAGCCATCGCTTTCACAGAACAGAGATCAACGGCTCCTCCAACGGCTAGTTGATTCTCTCCGCCTATAAATAGAGGCCTTCATTCATTCATCAAGATAGAAGACAGACAAGTGCAAGAGCAGACAAACGAGCGAAAGAACGAAAAAGTGCACACGAGCTTAACTGAAATTATCCTCTAAGAACATCACTAGCTGAGAGTTCATAGAGTGTTAGAATCTGTCTTGGTGTTTTCGATCTTAGTTTGAGTCTTCATTTGTTCAAACTTAGATCCTAGCTCACTTCTTTGTTAGAGCTAGTAGTTGGAAAACCCACCCTCATACACATCCCCTAAAAAGGTTGTTAGGATCCTACTCTTCCCGAAATTGAGTAGAAAGGTAGATAAGTACCCGTAAACTTATCTGTAAGGTTGATAAGTACCCGCAAACTTATTTGAACGGTTGCAAAGCCCGTGTAACCTTTGTGGTAGTTGTCCTAAAGAATTTAGACTGAGTTGTGTGGACTCACAACTCCCCGTGGACATAGGAGTTCTCTCCGAACCACGTAAATCCTTTGTGTGTTTGTGTTTTCAGTTCAGTTACTTTTTGCATATCCAACTGACCAACTAACCAGCACTCAAAACTGCATCTTTACATTTTCAACTGATTTGGTTATTGACCGACCTTGCATCTGAGCGTGAGTTATTTTATACGAGTTATTGTTATTTCCATCACATTCCGCACAGCACCACTCTTACAGCTGAGTTTTCTTACTCAGTTGTGATTCCAGCTGAGTCCTTTTACTCAGTTGTGGTTTTTATCAGGGGGTTGATTTTAAAATTCCTATCTAGTGTATTTCCCCCCCCCCCACTCCCCCCTCCCATACACCAGAACTCGTATCGGGACCATCACCAAAACATAAATATCAATATCAAATAATAAAAGTAAAAAATATAATAAATATAATTAAAACAGTATGTATTAATAGAAAATTTATTAAAATCAAAACAAATACCTACTAACAAAATATATGATAAATCAATCAATATCTTCATCCATTATACATAAACAAAATTTTCATTGTACATCCTAAAATTCTTGACATTTATAATACTATTTATACTAATATTTTAATTATACTTTCAAATATATACTCCTTCCATCCACGAATTAAATATCTGTTTACCCATATTTTTTTGTCCACAAATCAAATGCCTACTTACCTTTTTATATAATCATATCCTCCTACTTTTCTTTATTTACTACCCTTTATTATTGATGGTCCTACCTCACAACAATTTTATTCTTATTTTTTGTTATCACAACAACTTTATTCCTACTTTCGGTCAATACCATTAATTTTATGTCATTACCACTGTTTTTTTGTCATTATCTCACTACCCCTGCATTCTAACTTTTATCCCATTCAAAATAACTTTATCAGTTTTCTTAATCTCCGTACTTAAACCCAAACGGGCATTTGATTTGTGGACGGAAGGAGTATAATATTTTTTTATCTTATATATATATAAATGGATTTGGGTAGCGGGATCCAGAGATAATTATCCAAACCCGACCCAAACCCGTCATGGGTCTGAATGCTTCAACCCAAGCCCATCCCAAAACTATATAATAATTTCCAAACTCGTTCCATCAGGATTTGGTAAAGGCGGGTATTCGTAAAAACCCGACTCATTTCTAACCTTATCTTGTCCAAGTTTTTTTGTCATTGTTAACTTAATTCTTGGATAAATTATTTTCTATTAATATTTTTACATGTTAGTCATTAATATCTATTTTGGATTTCAATTAGAAATGATAATGTCGCATTAAGTCATGGAAGTTTGTGTTTGGTTCTATCAAGTCACTGATCACAATAAATAAAAATAGACTGCACTTTTTTAAGACTTCATTCTTCAATCATTAAAATTTAACAAGATATGTTTCATCATTAAAAGCCAACACACATTTGTCATTTATATACGTAAAACTATAAACCCAATAAATCTAGTAAGTGTATAATTTGTATCAGACTATCAGAGTTCATTGGAACATACTTCTTTTGTTACAATTTTTTATCTCTTTCAATAACCTTGCACTTTCTGTATTTGTTAGATAATATCACGAAGCTCAAATTCTTGAATCACGGATCCTCAAGGCAACCATGTTTTCCTTTTCAAGTCCAACTCACCACACAACAAACATTATTATAGAAAACCAACATTTACATTTAAAAACAAGATGCAAATGTAGGATTATTTACACTTCACATCCACAAACCGAACAA
Organism: Schizonepeta tenuifolia; assembly: GCA_029490685.1. Lineage (NCBI taxonomy): Eukaryota > Viridiplantae > Streptophyta > Magnoliopsida > Lamiales > Lamiaceae > Schizonepeta > Schizonepeta tenuifolia. Next base: position 9,200,404 of record CM055958.1, read on the forward strand.
TTTAATATTAAAACATAATTATCCAAAATGAGACACATATACATAACTCGAACTACACATAGTAGTTCAAAGTAAATTATTTGCAAGAAAAATCATGCAGCAATGTTATACCGAATGTGCCTAAGTAGTACCGGAATGACAACGTCCGGGGAGCTGAGCTGCGGTAGGTGGCCGTCGGTCGACATGACTTCAACGATGGATTCACCGCCCAAGTTCTGGTGGAGATACTCTGATACCACCACCGGCACGGCCAAGTCCTTGATGCTCTGGATGATGTGGCATGGCACGCTAACGTGGCGCAGAAGAGGTCTTATATCACTGTAAAATATGGTTTGGGCCACACTTAGTGCTATGTCCGGTCTCATGTTGAACAATGTCCTACTGAATTCTTGCACAGCCACCGATTCCATGTCGCCCCCGACTGCTAGTGGGGCGAACCCGTCACACCAAGCTTTGTAGTTCGATTTCATCGCTTCGAATAGTTCTAGAAGCTCAGATTGCTCGAATCCGCCATAATAATCAGGCTCATTCACGTACCTAAATTGGAAAATAGTCCACAAATAATTATCATGGAGAATTTCGAGACTACGGTCGAATTCAACTAGATATTTTATTATTTCGCGTTGGTTGATTTTTGTAGCCTTAACTCGTCCCGGTAAGGATCATGTCATGTACCTAACATTTTCTACGTTTCAATATTATTATACTCTTAACAACAGGTACAAAATTAAACTAAAATATTAAGGAAAGTTGGAACGAGGAAATTAAAAAAAAAATAAATAAATAAAAATGAAATGGCAAACATTTTAAGCAATGGGGCTGAAACCCAAGTGGCCCCCCCAAGACATATATAGATGGCAAGATGCTTTGTTAATCTTATTTAAATATTATATTATGCTCAGTTCCGTTTTACTGTAGACTAAAATAATGCTGAACCTAAATACTATTTAATTACCTTTACGCAGAAAAGGGTAGAAAAACTAAATTTAAAACCCCGTTTGGGAATCTAATTTCCAGTTAGTTAAAAAAAACTGAAAGCATCTTCTGAACAGGAAATTTTCAAATGAAAAGACTAATTTGCCGTTCCTCTAAAACTCAATTCCGTTGAACTGAAAACCGTAAATTAAAAGAAAAAAACGAAATTTCATCTGTTATTCCAACACAAGGGCAGAAAATAAATTAATTAGTTACCTCGGAGAGGCGGAAATGGCGAGGATTTTGGAGAAGAGGTCGGGGCGGGAGATGGAGGCGATGAGGCCGATCATGGCGGAGACGGAGTGGCCAACGTAGATGCAGGACTGCACCTGCAGCTCATCCAGGATAGCGAGCACGTCGCAAGCGTAGCCCTCGAGCGTCGAATAACGGTCGAAGTCAAAGTAGTCGGGGTTGGTGGTTCCGGCCCCCATATTATCATACAACACCACCCGATAAGAATCTACTACGTGGGGCACCAGGTGCTTCCACACCGATTGATCCGTGCCGAAGCCGTGTGCGAGGACTATGGTTTGTTGTCCCGACCCGACAACCCGAACGTTGTGAGCTTCTTCGGCGATTCCCATGATGTTTTTCTTTCTTGTGAAGATTTTTGTGATGTGTTTTAATTTGATGATGGGATAATGTGTTGTGTGGACTTTTTTTTTGGGGGAGGTTTTTGTAGGCTAAGTTTGGAATATTGCACGAGGATGACGATGACCTATTGATAATATACATAAATTTGATCACAAATATCATTTGTCTATTTCTTTGTACATGTTGTGAATTAATAAATGTGACATTATTTTTGACAGATACTTGTTACCTACTTTGTGGACTAGTATATGGTAATGTTTCATGTGATGTGATTTATGCTTATAGTTATAGCTTCTTCAGATTTTGGTGTTTGTTTTTTTTACTTATAGTTGTACTTTCCATTTTTTACATTTTTAGTTAATTTTTCAAGTGGGTGCCTCACTATAACTTACTGTGTCAATTATTTTGACTTCATTATTTACTTTTTATTCAAATGGCATGTAAGTTGGAGAATTGATGGTACAAATACGAAATTAAATTCAATATTAATGTCATCTAAAATTAAGAATGTTTTTTTTTTTTTATGCAAGAAAGAAATAGTTTGATTTGTTTAGGTGATAATGAATTGAAATAACCACAATATTCATGATAGTAAGAAATTAAAAGAAATAAAAATAGAAAGATGCCTTTGCAAGTGAAAACAAGCATCCCCTTCTTTCTTTATATTTTTGTTTCTTTTCTTGATGCTCCCTTTCTTTCTTTTCATTGTAAAAATTATATAAATAATTTTTGAGAATGATTCCTTTATCATTGGTTCCAAATAATTAGTGAGTTTGTTGTTTTTTTCTTTTAATCAATGTGAGTTTGTTGTTATATGCGGGACTTGGTGTCATTTAATTATTACTTAGGATCTAAAACTTTATGTTTTTTTATTCTCCATCATAATGTTGCGCATATCCTATTCTGATTGTTTGAATTGAGAAATTTCGTTGTGGTTGCAACATATTATAATCTTCTGAGTGAGTTGATTTATAAGAATATTCTTATTCCTCCTCCAAACAAATATTACATACTATCTGAGTCATAATTTGCATAAATTCGTTAGCGTATTCATGCCAAATTCCTAATAAATTCAAATTTTGATTAGGCTCGATTAATAGAAATAAAAAATAAAAAAGATGCACGACGCTATATTTAATTCTTTTATTTTTCTGTAATTTGGAATTTACAATCCATTTCTTATATACTCTCCCCTAGCTCGAATTTGTATCCGTCAAGAAATCATATACAGTAAAACCTCTATAATTTAATAATTTATAGTAATAAACTCTTTAATATAATAAATTTTTTCGTTCTCGATTCGGATGCTTGTTAAAAATTATCAAATTTGATAAGATAATAAGATAATAATTTTTTGAAAAGTTCCTTTATAAATATATAGGTCTCATTAATACTATAAATTAATACTAATTCTTAAATATTACAATTATTAATTTCATGCTGATTTGCTGAAATATGAACCTATTGTTATTTGTTAGTCTTAAAATTTAAATTTAATTGGATTTTATCTCTAACTTTTCTAATTGCACTCAAAAGTTCTGGTGTCGGGTTCTCTAGCTGCAATAAAAAATTGTGAAGAGTTGTTGCCGCGTAAAAGCTACCTTTCGCTTGATTGGTTCCAACGGTGTTGAATCATCTTCAACTTCATCATTAGTAGGATCATCAATAATGTCATCCACAATTTTCTTTAAACTTTGAACTTGTGAACATTCATCATTTTCACCAGAATAGTCCAACAAGTTGTTGACGTTCATTTGATTAAGATAACCAACATCCTTAATCATATTCTCTCATGCAGGCCTTCTTCAAAGCTTGTCTCACTTAAGTCGCTTGAGATTGCTTCATTTGTACGTGAATATATGTATTTGTTACAACGAATTGGGTGATACATGAATATATATTTAATGAAACATATATGAATTCATTTACTTTCAATACACAAGAATACTAAATGTAATTAAAATTTTAAATTTTAAAGCAAATCTTTTAATTAATAAAATATTAATTTATCGATATATTAATACCTCTCTAAATTAATAAATTTTTATGATCTCAAGGGTATTAATTTATAGAGGTTTTACTTTACCATGAAAGTGGACAAATGTACCTTTAATTAGGGTAAAGATATTTTCACACAAGAGGCCAAGTGTCAATGACATTCTTATAATTAAATGGTCTTCAATTGTAATTTAATATTTTTCAAAAATTAAGCCATCTTTTGAATGGTCCAATATACCCTTAACCGAAAAATTAAGTAACTAACCTAATCTAAAATCGCGAAAATGCTTTCAAAGTTTACAATTCAAATTAGGATTTAATTTGAGTAATGTTTTTTTGATTGATAAATATCCATAAATAAAAAATAATTTATTTTCATAATTACCTAATCTCCTATAAATTAGGGATTTGAAATTCGAATACAGAAATTGAAAGTAGGAGATAATTTCGCAAATTTTAGGGTTAATTTAATTTGAATTTTTTTTATTGATCATTATCCATAAATAAAAATAATTTATTTTCCATAATTAACTAATTTTGTATAAATTAGGGATTTATAATAGTAAAATTAGATTAATTTTACAATCAATTTCACTAAATTCGAATTATTTCACTATTAATTGAAAATTTTAATTTCTCAGTGGTGGTTGACCGTCACTATACACTAGTTCGTGTTATAGGGAAATAAGCTCGTGAATCGATCCAACTCGACTACTTTCGATCCTATATCACTTATAATAGTAAAATTAGATTTATTTTACAATCAATTTCACTAAATTCGAATTATTCCATTGTTAATTGAAAATTTTAATTTGTCTGTGGTGGTTGACCGTCACTATATACTAGTTCGTGTTGTAGGGAAGTAAGCTCGTGAATCGATCCAACTCGACTACTTTTGATCGTATATCACTTATAATTGTAAAATTAGATTTATTTTACAATCAATTTCACTAAATTTGAATTATTCCATTGTTAATTGAAAAAATTAGTTTATCAGTGGTGGTTGACCGTCGCTATACACTAGTTCGTGTTATAGGGAAGTAAGCTCGTGAATCGATCCAACTTGATTTCTTTCGACCCTATATCATTTATAATAGTAAAATTATATTAATTTTACAATCAATATCACTAAATTCGAATTATTTCATTATTAATTAAAAAATTTAATTTCTTAGTGGTGGTTGACTGTCACTATACAGTAGTTCGCGTTATAGGGAAGTTAGTTCGTGAACCGATCAAACTCGACTACTTTCGACCCTATAACACTTATAATAGTAAAATTAGATTAATTTTGCAATCAATTTCACTAATTTTGAATTATTCCATTGTTAATTGAAAAATTTAAATTCTCAGTGGTGGTTGACCGTCACCGGACACTAGTTCGTGTTATAAGGAAGTAAGCTCGTGAATCGATCTAACTCTACTACTCCCGCATATTAATGGTAAGTGATTCCGTCAAATTTCGATGCGTTACACACTAGTTACGTATATAGTAATGAAATTGAATTATGTCCAATAGCAACTTTTAAATCGATATCAATACTTTTACAATGATCGTGTGAAATTAAACATTACGCACGTCCAATTTTTTTTTTAAAATTAGTGAGTAATTAATATAATGTCTAATATTTAATTTCTAAACGTTATACTGTAGTATAATGTCAAATTAAACATAATAAGTTTCTTCATTATAATACAGTATAGTGATAATAAGTATAATCTTATCCTTATTTACGATATTTTTTTTTCAATTTGTTGAATAATTAATTTAGATTCGTGAATATCTCTCCTTCTAAATCCTAACAACCCCTAAAAACTAGGGGAGTGATTACATCACAAATTCTAGGGCTGGGAATTCGGTTAACCGTGGTTAACCATAACCAAATTTTCGGTTAACCGTAATCGAAAATGACTAAAACCATTAACCGTAACCATACCGAAGTCGGTTATCGGTTAAACATTAACCGACCGGTTATTATAACGGTTAACCAAAAAATCGCCAAATTAACCGAGAAAAAAAAAAGAAAAAGTCCAAATTCACACCTTCTCTCTCGATCCTTCCCCACATCTCTCTTTCATCAATTCCCCTCTCTCTCGCTCGCATCATCTTCCTCTCTCTCACCATCTCCAAATTCCTAACACCAGAACCACCAACTGCTACAAATCTGAAAACATAGAGGAAAGGCGAGGGTTTTCGGTGGCACGCAAGGGGTCGACGGCGACGAATTAGAGGCAGCGACTTCTTATTCTTCGACGGCGATGGATTGGAGGCGTTGTCATCGTGTTGCTCCATTGCAGCAGTTGAGGTGCTCGAAGATGGTGGACGGGTGGAGGCCGACGTGGAGGTCACTGTGTCGACGACAGACGGAGGGCGTGAGGCCGACGGTGTTAATTTGGGGGGGGGGGGGGAGAGAGGCAGCAGATAGGTTTTGGAATGGGGGCGGCAAGGATTTACTGATTTAATAATTTAGAATTTAGTATAGTTAGGTAGCTTAGGTCACGTTTTGTTTTTTCTTTTTCTTTTAGATAAAATATAAATAGTAAATTAATAATATTATTAATATTAATATATACGGTTAACCGTTGCGGTTACTTAGTGAACCGTAATCGCGAAAAATAAAATTTGAATAACCATTACCCTAACCTAACTACTATTAACAATTAATAGTTAACCATTACTAACAAAGTAAAATGCTCTCATAGCGTAGGATAGCGTGAATAGCTTATCGTGCGCACACCCATGGCGAATGCGAAGAAAGGCCGTCCAAGGAAGATTGCCGACCCATCTCCGGTGGCACGAGCTTCACCGGCAGGATCAGAAACTGAAAAAAGTGAATTCGGAAGAGAATCAACATCGAATTTGGAGAAACTGCAAGGATGTTCAGCTGCATTCTATGCAACAGTAGTAGCACAGGATCTGTCGGAATCATCGCGTGCGGCAAGCGAGAGAGAGGAAAACCATCAGAAGAAGGCAGAATCACAGAAAATCAACATCGATTATGAACCTGAACCACCGAATCGAGCTGCAAAAGGTAACTCGCTGAACTTCATTGCACCTACTATCAAAAATGGTATTCCAATTGCATGCTTGAAAAAATTTGCGGTTGAGCTAGAATATTTGAAGTGGAAAAATGCGATCATATTATATGTGATTGGGGATTCCCCTCCTATTAGCTATCTGCGGAATTTTCTAATGAAACAGTGTGGGGTGAAGGAACCAGAATTATTCTACCATAATGAGGGTTATTATGTGGTGCGATTTCAATCGGCTGAGGATAGAGATATGGTTCTATTTTCTGGTCCTTACACTTTGGGGAATAGACCGGTGGTGATTAAGCCATGGAATGCGAAGTTTTGTTTTGCTAATGAGATTTTAAAAGTAATTCCACTTTGGGTGAAACTTCCAAATCTTCCCTTGCATTGCTGGGGAGTGGATTCACTGAGCCGTATTGGAAGCTTATTGGGAAAACCATTGTATGCGGAATGCACCTCAAACCAATCAAGGATTTCTTATGCTCGCATGCTGGTGGAAATAGATGTTACCATGCCTATCCAGTATAAAATCATGATAGAAGGAGATGAGGGAGAAATCGTAGAGCAACAAATTGTGTATGATTGGATCCCACCATTTTGCAAGAAATGTCAACTCGTGGGACATGATTGCAGTTGGAAGGAGAGGAGAATAATACATAAAACTTAAGGAACACAAAAATGGCAAGTCAAATCTCAACAGGAACCTAAAGCAAAAGAGAAGGAGCAGGAAAAGGCAGGAGATAAACTTGCTGCTATTCAAGAGGTAGTAGATGTGGGAAAACAGAAACAGAAAGAGCAAGTCTGGAGCATCCCAAAAAGAACGAGTCTAAAAACAAAGGTGAATACAGAAATTCCAACAGTTGAAGTGGAGAATGGATATCAGATTTTTAATGAATTAGAAGAAGAAGGTGAGGAAGTGAACATAATTGAAGAGGGCGGGGACCTTTTCCCCAATGATCTCATATGAATCTGGTCATATGGAACATAAGGGGTTGTAATAAACCCCTAAAACAGAAGGAGTTAAAGTCCTTCTTATTAAAGAATAAAGTCGATATAGCAGCTATTTTGGAGACAAGAGTGAAGATCCATAAGTTCAAGAAAATCACAGAAAAAGTAAATGGAAGATGGGAGTATATAAATAACTATGATTGTGCTGAGAATGGGAGAGTATGGGTCGGATGGAACCCCAGAAAAATCATAGTTAAGGAGCTGGAAACTCAAGCACAAGGTATATTTTGTGAAGTGACAGAGATTGAAAGTGGCAAGAGTTTTAAATTTGTAGCAGTATATGGTATAACACCAAGGAGCAGAGTAAGAGCTTGTGGCAATTCTTGAATAGAATATGTCAAAACAATACTCAAGCATTACTAGTAGGAGGAGATTTCAACACTATTCTAAGTAGTGAGGATAAATATCAAGGAAATCCTATTACAGAAGCTGAAGTGAGAGACTTCTCTGAGTGTTTACAGGAAAACAATCTCAGCACTGTGAGAACGGTTGGTAATAGATTTACTTGGAGCAACCAACAAGAAGGAGACCACATAACTTTTGCAATGTTGGATAGGTGTGTGGCAAATAACAATGGCTCAGTGAGTACCCTACTGTGATAGTTGAAGTCTTGGAGAGAAACATCTCTGATCATTGCCCTCTCCTTCTCAGATTTCAGCAAAATCAAATCCAAAGAACCACTCCTTTTAGATTTCTAAATATTCTAGCTGACCATAAGGATTTTGAGGAGATTGTGACTACAAAATGAAACTGCAGACTCCACCATAACAGTTTGCTGAATGTGTGGTATAAACTAAAGAGTTTGAAAGAGCATCTCAAGCGCTTGAATGTAAGTCACTACCAAAATACTGAAGCCAAGGTGAAGTCAGCAAGAGATAAGTTGGAAAATATTCAGAAACAGCTGGAAGAGGATAGAATGAATGCTCGGCTGTTGGAAGAAGAAAAGAGAACCATGGAAGAGTTGGAAAAGTGGAGCGATATAGAGGAGAAAATATGGCACCAAAAGGCCAGGGTTGATTGGATACAGTTGGGAGACAGAAATACTAAGTTTTTTCATTCATATGTTAAAGCTAGACAATCTCTCAAAGTTATTAAAGTGTTGAAGAAGCTGGATGGATCTCCCTGTACTAATCATTAATCAACAAGAGCTGAAAGCAGAAATCAGGAACTTTTATGTGCAGTTAATGGGGAGTAGAGTTGATTCCATTGCTATGGTAGATAAGAATGTAATGGAGAGGGGACCAAAGCTGGAAAATGTGAACTACCTGTGTGATATTCCCACAAAGATAGAGATCAAAGAAGCTGTGTAGAGCATGAATCCAAATAAATCACCTGGAATGGACGGGTTTAATATCTTCTTCTACAAGAGAACTTGGCATATAGTAGGAAAGGATATTATTGCAGCAGTCCAGGGGTTTTTTGAATCAGGCTTCATGCCTAAAACTGTCAATTGTACTCTTCTCACTCTCCTACCAAAGATCACTCATCCATGTACTGTCAAAGACTATAGACCAATAGCCTGTTGCAGCGTTCTCTACAAAATTATTTTCAAAGTAATGGTGAATCGAATGCAAGGTCTGTTGGAGAAAATAATTAGCAAAAACCAAACTGCATTTGTCAAAGGGAGGGTAATTGTTGATAACATTTTACTCAGCCATGAGTTAATAAAGAGCTATGGAAGAAAAACAGTTATCTCCTAGATGCATGATCAAGATTGATCTACAGAAGGCTTATGATTCAGTGGAATGGCCATTCCTTTTCCACCTGTTAGTTGAATTTGGGCTTCCTCATAAATTCATTCAGTGGATTATGGCGTGCATCTCAACTGTATCATACACTATTAATGTAAACGGGGAACTCACCGCAGCTTTCCAAGCTCAGAAGGGACTGAGACAAGGGGATCCTCTCTCCCCTTATCTCTTTGTCATGTGTATGGAGTACCTAAATAGGTGTCTAATGGAGCTCAGACATGATGGGGATTTTAATTTTCACCCCAAGTGCAGAAAATTCAACATTATTCATCTATGCTTTGCGGATGATCTGCTCTTATTCACTAGGGGTGATCTGGTTTCAATGAGGAAAGTCATGGCTGCTTTTCAGAGATTTTCTGATGCATCTGGTTTGACAGCAAATCCCCAGAAGAGTTGCATCTATTTTGGGGGTGTAAGCACTGTCATATAGGAGGAAATCTTACAGGAATTTGCAATGGGAAGAGGTGAATTACCATTTCGATATCTTGGGGTGCCTCTATCCTCAAAGAAATTGACTGTAATGCAATGTGAGCCTCTAATCAAGAAAATATTAGCAAGGGTGGATTGTTGGACTGCTAAGTTGTTGTCGTATGCAGGAAGGATTCAATTGATCAAGGCCATTTTATTCAGCATACAGACGTATTGGTGTCAGATCTTTCTAATTCCACAAAAGGTGCTCAATCTCATACAAACAGCCTGTCGTTCATTCCTCTGGACTGGCACCTCTGCAGTTACTAGACGAGCTCTAGTAGCTTGGGATTACTTATGCCAACCGAAGAGTGCAGGAGGGTGGAATTTGATACAAGTAAAAATATGGAACAAAGCTGCAATTGGCAAACTTCTATGGAATCTAGCGAGGAAGCAGGATTCGTTATGGGTACAGTGGGTTCATGGATTTTACATCAAAGGGCAGAATATTACCTCCATGAGAATCCCAATTTCAGCAGCCTGGGTGATTAGGAAAGTTATAGAGGCTCGAAAGTATTTGGAGTTTCAGGATAATGGTGAGAATGTCTACCAAATGGAGAAGTATTCCATCCGGAAAATCTACCATAGAATGCGTGGAGAAGCTCAGAAAGTTCCTTGGAGAAGGATATTATGCAATAACATAGCCCCTCCAAAATGCATCTTTATAATGTGGCTGGCAATTTTAAGTAAGCTGGCAACGTGTGATCGTCTGCATGGCATGGGAATTGAGTGTGATTCCATCTGTAACCTCTTTGAATTAGAACAGGAGAGCACAAAGCATTTGTTTTTTGAATGTGTCTATTCTAAACAAGTGTGGAAGAAGCTGAATGAATGGTGCAAGGTGACATGTAACGACATGAGATGGTGGGAAGATTTGCAATATATTATCAGAAAATGTAACACCAACTCAAGGATGCAAGGGTTAAAAAGAATGCTCCTAACCATCACTGTCTATTTCATATGGAAGGAGAGAAATGAAAGACGGTTCCAAGGAAAGAAGAAGGAGGTTGGAGAAGTTCTGAACCAATGCCAATGGCACATAGCAGTTTGTTGCAACAAAGACAGGAAACTTGCTAATTTTATGGTAGGGTTAGATAGAATCTGAGGTAGGCAAGTGTGTTAGCTTTGGCTGGCGAGGTGTGGGGTGGTGTATCGTTCTTTGTAAGTTTTGTAAGTCTCCATTTTGGTGAAATAAAAAATCTATTTTACCAAAAAAAAAAATAGTTAACCATTACCCGACGGTTAACGGTTAATCCACGGTTAACCCATAATCGCTAGTTAATTTCCCCAGGCCTAACAAATTTACACGTAACACACGAGTTTGTTTATTTTTATATAAATATTTTTCGAGATCAACACTTACCAAATTTCACTATTCTTTTTTTTTTCCTTATTAATGATTAAAAAAATTCCATTAATTAAACTTATCAATTCATATATATTGCTTCTAAACCGTAACAAACCCCCAAAATTAGGGGACTTGCATCACACATATCAACAACACTCACAATTATCCCTTAATGTGTGTAAAATATAATGTAATCAAATGAAATCAAATCATGTAATCCGATCATGTAAATCTTTCCATTATCATGAACGTGATATGAAGGATAATATACTCCACTAATTTAGGATCGTGATATCATGTGGAAAATTAAACCCTAATATATATCCCAATATATTTTCGGCAATGAAAATCATAGATTTAGGGAAAATTTTTGTAAAAATTAATTTTGCTAATTTTTTGATTGATAATTGGGTATTCAAAAACAGGTAAAAATTACCTAATCTTTTGGTAATTGGATAAAAATTAGGATCGTGATTTAAGATTTATTTCCATATTTACATAATTTCCTATAAATTAGGAATTTCCATACCATGATTTATTGGGAGGGAAAAAAATAATAGATTATAAACAATAAAATAATATAAAAATACATTTAAAATATATACGTTTATCTTAATAAAATAATATAAAAATACGTTTATAATTAATTTAAATAATATTTACTTGTATAGAAGAATTAATTCAATATTTATTAAGATACTACAACCTATGTGGCCGAAATTATTTTATTATGTTATCTATTTTTTTAAGAAAATTTAACTTTAAAAATAGAATTAAAAACATATATATTTATATCTCTAATAATAAAACATAAAATAACCTATGAAATATATAATTACGATTTGGAGGAAAAAAAAGTGGGAGAAAAAAGTGGGAGGGAAAAAGTTACCGCCAAATCGTAAATTATTGAGAGATATTAATCATGAAGGATAAATTTGTCCAACTACAAAAATCGAAAAAATCGGATCCTTAAAAAATTACTTAATCGGCCGGTTTTGATCTAATAGACCGGATATCGACGTAGCCCCGGGTGTCAAAATATCACTACTCCCCTAACTCTATTAAATGTTGATAGCTGTTATCAATAAATGCATTTCTTATATACTCTCCCCTAGCTCGAATTTGTATCCGTAAAAAAATCATATACTATGAAAGTGGACAAATGTACCTTTAATTATTGTATTCAAAATTAAATGTCTAAAAAATTGTACAATGACAATAACAAAATGATCTCCTCAAAAAAAAAAAAAGGACAATCACAAAATGATAAATTTTGAATCTTTGATAATTATTTCACTATTAAAGTATGACATATGACATTTATTTGAAAACAAATTTCATTTACATATTTAGGATAATTAATTAGGAGACGTAAACATTTATTTCAGGCTTTCAGCCTTTCCCAATAATTATTCCTTAAATTTGTGGATAAAAATAGCCCAAAATCCAAAATGTGGAGTTGGATCTAAGGATTGTGGACACCAAAATGACCCCTTTGTTGCCAGAAAGATAGGCTAATTTAATATGGGATGTTTCCAATCATATCATTCGTGACTCATCAAAGATGAATACTATACATATATATATACATATTTTGCACCTTCAAGACTAAATCACTAGGACCGATTTTTCACGAGATAAGAGTATTTTGTTTTTATTTAATTTTTTGAAAAGGAGATTATGAGATATTTTAAATAGCAAGATGATATTTGTGGCAGGGATCTGATTCTCAACGATTTAGATGGGGACCAGAGATTTAGTTTTAAAATTTTGTATCTCAAAGAGGGGGGAAAAAAATGGGACCAGAGATGCAAAGCTCTCGCCTACATGTGCTCTCAAGATTCAACTGCCTCTATTTTTAATTTAAATTTATTTTCTTCGCCTAGAAATATTTTTTTTAATAGCCTTTTAGAAAAAAAATTAAAATAATAAGAGGGGAGTTTCTTTTTCGAGGGACATCCAAAGCGGAGGGCTATCTCTGGTTGGGGAAAATTCTTGCTCGACATAATTTGACAAAATTGGTTCCGCTCGACACGCTGGAAATAGGATAGGTCTGGGCCCACATAAATAGAGTGGCCGGACTTTTGCCGTTTCATACCCAATTAGTGGACCTGTTAGTCCAAATATCATATCGTTGGAGTTCAACAAAAATAAATTGAACTTATGGAGCATCATTATACATAATTGGGCCTAATTGGATTTTTTAAGATTGGTTAGTTATCGCAGTTTTGGTTATTCTGGACCTTTGTGTTAACTTTAATCTAGGGGCTGCATAATAAATTAAAGGCATCTGCTTTAAATAGGTCTCGTTTTGGGCCTTGTGTTTTATGAGGTTAATTATTGTCTTTGTGCTCTTCTTCTCCATTATTACAAAATGGAGTTAATAGTTAAAACTTTTAGTATTTTAAAAAATAGGACTATATGTAATGAAATTAGAAAAATGAGGATTATAATTTCTATTTTTTGCATTTGCTCTCCTATTTCGGACCCAAAATTAATTATTTGATCTTTTTGTGACACTTAGAGCCCAATACTGATGTGGTAGTGTCATATCATCTTTTGGTAATTTTTTCCCCTTTTTTGTTACTATCGATTATTTTGAGTATATTTATTATTATTAAAAAAAAACGATATAACTATTTGTTATATTTACAGTCTAAAATAAAAATAAGGAAATGACGACTTTATATCGAATGGGCGGAAATGACGAAGTTCTTTCATTTTAAGTCCTTATATTTATTTAGATTGCAAATGTGGTAAAGCTATGATTTTGATAATTGCTTTCCTTTCTTTCTTTCAATAATAACAAATATACTAAAAAAAATCAATAATAACAAATAAAAGAAAAAATACAAAAATTGCCAAAAATATGACATGACACGGCCACGTCAGCAACGGGCTTTAAGTGTCACAAAATATTTGATTTGGGCCCCAAAATAAGAGTTCAAATGAAAAAAAAAAAAAAAAACAATGGAAGTTATAGTCTTCATTTTCAAATTTCGTAACATATAGTCCTCATTTTTAAATTTCGTAACATATAATCCTCTTTCTGAAAATACGAAAGTTACAGTCCTATTTTAACAATCAGCTCTTACAAAATTAAAATCACCTTTTATTTGTAAGTTGGTATTGATAATCTTTTTTAACTAGGTCATCAAAAATTGAATTTCTGCAAGTATAAAATAAGATAGGTGGAAGTTGTTGGTGACATGGAATCCTATAAATGCTCATTCCATAATTTGTAGTATATATATACATATATATGTAGAGAGAGTTAACTAGTAAAAGAGTCATTTTAGAGTTAAAAATAATACTTTTGTACCCACTTTTAAATTATAATAAAAGAGGTCATATTTTAATAGTGAGACGAAAATACCCTTATTATAGGTGGGGTGGTTTAATACACTAAATTTCATCCAATTTCAAATTCATTTCACCAACCCACTTTCTCTCTCTATCTCTCTCTTTCTCTCTCAGTTCATCTTTTTCTCCATCTTTTACCGCCGCCGCTCCGCCAACCGCCACTGTTGCTCCACCATCATTCCCCCCCCCCCCTCCACCACTACCCTTTCTCTGCTGCTCCGCCACTCTATCCAACCACCACGACCACCACCACCACCCTTTATTTTCTTTCTCTCTCGCTCTCTCTCTCTCCCTCTCTCTCTCTCTCTCTCTCTCTCCTCTCCTTTTGCTTTCTCTCTCTAGAAAATCAAATCTACGTTGCCGCATTGCTTTTCTTCTTCTCCGTCGGCGCCCCGCTTCTTTGCTTCTCCATCATCGCGCTCTTTTCCTTCTCTACCGCCTCGATCACCCACCGTAATTTCTCATCCGAAAATTTTTGCACGACTTTTATTGAATTTGTACACTCGTAGCTACGTTTGTTGTTTATATGAATGAGGTATGATATTCGGAATATCGTACTTTTGTTGCTACGATTTTGTTAAACTCTTATGACTAATTCATATATGTTTGGTAGATATTTTGGGGAATATCGTTGCATATTTGGTACGATTTGACAAATTTATGCATGTGTTTTTGCTTAAAATTTATACGATATTACGATTTGTTTTTATTTTTGGGATTTCATGAGTATACGATTTGTTTTTGTTTTTGGAATTTCATGTGTATACGATGTTACAGTATTAGAAATATCGTACTTCTGTGGCTAACGATTTTATTAAACTCATACTAAAAATTGACCAATTCAAAGATATTTTGTAGCTACTTTGATGAATATCGTTACATATCTGATACAATTTGATAAATTTGTGCATGTGTTTTTGCTTTAAATTGATACAATATTACGATTTGTTTGTGTTTTTGGATTTCATGTGTGTATAATGTTACGATATTTGGAATATTGTACTTATGTGGTTACGATTTTATTGAACTTGTACTCAAGGATAACCTATTCATTCATGTTCTGTAGCTATTTTGGGGAATATCGCTACATATTTGGTACGATTAAACAAATTTGTGCATGAGTTTTTGCTTAAATTGATAAGATATTATGATTTGTTTGTATTTTTGAGATTTCATTTCAGTACGATGTTACGATATTCAGCATATCGTACTTCTATGGCTACAATTTTGTTAAACTCGTACTCGAGATTGACCAAATCATGCATGTTTTGTAGCTATTTTGGGGAATAACGTTATATACATATTTTGTACGATTTGACAAATTTGTGCATGTGTTTTGCTTAAAATTGATACGATATTAACGATTTATTTATATTTTTGAATTTCATGTGTGTACGATGTTACGATACTTGAGATTTGTTTGTGATTTGAGGATACCATGTGTGAAATATAGTACTTCTGTAGATACGATATTGTTAATCTCGTACATGAGGATGAACAATTGATGCCACAAAATACGAATTATCTGTTAATGCTTGTGTGTAGTTAGGGTGATTGCATGTGTGTATGTTATTACGATATTTCCAATATCGTACTTGGTCTGTTACGATGTTGTTAATCTCGTATGTGTGGGTGACCAATTTATAGCACGGAAATAGGAATTATTTGTGGTTTTGTGAATGCATGTGTGTATGTTGTTACGATATTCCCAATATTATATTTGGTCTGTTACGATGTTGTTAATCTCGTACGTGAGCATGAGAAATTGATGCTACGAGAATACGAATTGTTTGTATTTTTGTGATTGCATGTGTGTATGTTATTACGATATTCCTAAAATCTTACTTGGTTTGTTACGATTTTGCTTAAGTCGTACATGAATACAGATTTGACACCTTTGTATCTAATTATTTTCAAGGTTGTGTGAACACTTGTCCGACTAGCGTTGACTAAACCACCCCACCACAGAGTCCAATACTATGGCTAATAGGGTCTAATTGGAGAGATTCGCAAAGTGCTCGACTTTTTCGGACCTGAAGCAAAGACTGTAGTGAAGGGATAAGTTCTAAGAGCTTTCATGCGCCTGGAGGACTTCAATGTTCGTTCGGGCATCCAAAATTATTACGCTTCTCTAAAGTTGAAAATCGTATTCAATGGTTTTCAAATGATATAGTACAATTTGTGTTTTGTTTATTACTAGGTGTACGATGTTACGACATTCATAGTATTGTACACGTCTATACAACATTATTAAACTTGTACATGAGACTGAACAATAAATCAAGCTAGTCTATCGGCATATGCACGAGATGTTTGAAAATCGTACAATCATGCCACATACTTCTTTGCGCTATGTTACGATTTCAATAAATCGTATCATAAAATGAACAACAAAATAACCAAAAATAAGCAATTAAACATGAAATTTACACGAAATGAGTCATCTGCATCGCCATATGTCAGACTAAGTACATGGTTCCTCTCCGACACACTAACAAAAATAAGTTATTAAACATGAAAGTTACTATCTATTTGCATGTGTGTACGATGATACGATTTTATCCACATTGTATATCTATTGCTACGAGTTTATTAAAGTTGTAAATGAGACTCATATCGGGAACGACCCACGACATATGATGGCAAATACGATATTATGCATTTTGTATGTATGATTGCTACAGCTTTGTATCAAATCCTAGCAACTTTGCTACATCTTTTATACGATATCATGTTATCTTGTATCGAGAGTAGTGATAATTATAACCACATTTCTACAAGTTTAATATCATTTGTTTGTGATTGCACGTATAATTGAGATTTGTTTGAGATTTGATGATAGCATGTGTGAAAATCATATTTTTGTAGATACGATGTTGTTAATCTCGTACGTGAGGGTAACCAATTGATGCCACTACAATGTGACTTGTTTCTATTTTTGTGAATGCATGTGCGTAAGTTGTTACAACATTTATAATATCGTACTTATTTGTATTCGATTTTATTAATCTCGTATGTGAGGGTGACCAATTATGCTACGACAATACTCATTATTTTAATTTATGTGTAACATGATACGCAACCTTAAAAATAATTAGATACAAAGAAAGATGTCAAATCTGCAATCATCTACGAGTTAAGCAAAATCGTAACAATTCAAGTACGATGTTAGGAATACCGTAACAACATACATACATACAATTTTGTAATCTCGTGTACGAGATTATAAATGTCGTTACAACTTACGTACATACATTCACAAAAACTGTGTATTTATAGCGACATTTCTACAAGTTTAATATAATCGTATCACAAAGTTATTATTTCGTAGCACAGGGTGCTCCAGATATTGCTACGACTTGATAATATTCGTAACAATAATAGTGTCACCTTATTACTATATATGTTTAATTCGT